>APFE030648011.1:0-17759 GCA_000404065.3 Pinus taeda
GGAGGATAATTGGAGGACATAAATTACACTGTCAAGGACTCACTTGAATACGACAAGGGACACCATGGAACAAATGAACCAAGCCTTGTGTATAATGATTATAGCAATTGACATAAGGATACAGGCAGGCGAGAGTAGTGGTGAAGGTCAGAAAGACCCCAAGACTACAAAAGGGGGGTTGAATCCCAAGACTACAAAGGGGGGGTGGGGTGAATACAAATGATCATGATTGAAACCCCTTTGCAGGGAACATTAATGGGAAAATGGTAGATCACGGGAATCATGACAATCAAGTCAAAAAAGAAAGAAACGTATCAATTAGTGGCATCTTGAGAGTGTTCCCAATCCCAAGTTTGATAGGGTCAAAAGAGACACTAAATCAAGGGGCTTTAATAGGAAAATTGTCAAATTTCTTTCATTTGATCATATGAAGGATTATCAGGAAATCCAATTTTCTACCCCACACCTGGAAGGATCTGCATTTGAAGAAACACAATTGGAATGAAAGGGTGACTACTAGGGCTGAATTTGTGACTTCTTTTTATCACAACTTTGATGCTTACACCCTAGATGATTGCTTCTTAACCCTCAAAATAAAATTAGAGAGGCCGCATGAAAGAGTTTTGCCAAGGCACCCCACTTGTAGAGATTATTTCTCCTCTGCACGTAGTTTCCATGTATATGGATGGCTGAATAGTCCATCCAAGGATATGTCAAAACAGTCAAAGCCTTAAAGCCTACTTGAAGACATGTATATTTAGAGATTTCCAGAAGCTGCTTTACAACAAAAGATTATTTATTAAAAAAAACAGCGAGGGCTAATACTATGGGAATTGAAAATCCCCTGTAATAACCACTGTCTGACAACCTAATTAAAATTATTTTTCCTGTTTACTGAAGCCTTAGCCTACAACTATGAGCTTCTACCCGCAACTTCAAAAATATCGTATCAGAAAATGATAGCACTGAATGATATCCAATAAAAAGAGTTACAATCCATATTAGAAACCATAAATCCATGCTTAATGCCGTGAATGCATTGATAGCAAAACAAGAAATTTGATAAATACAAGCACTGCACTTTGATTTTGGCTGTCGATAATAATATTACATCTTTATATTAATTTTGGTTTGAACCTGTGAAGCTAAAGGCCCAAATATAACTCCATGCTTATTGGGTTTTCATGTTCTTGACATGGCTTGGAACCTTCCTGGTAACATCCAACGAGGTAGACAAATAGACTCCATGAGGATTCAACGAGGATTCTTGGGATTTGGGATTAGGCTGTGGTTTGGATCCTGTAAACATGTAAGACAGAGTATTCCCTATGAATATGAGATAACCCACACAAACTCCTGCCATGCAGAGGACCACCATAAAATCCACCATGGCTTTCCCTGTACTTCCATAAACAACAAAGCCCAGATCTCCAAAGCTATCTATTTTCTGAAATCCTTGCCTTTTGAGGGCCCTCTTAGACCACACCAATAGCGTCATGCCATAATAGGCAATGCATGCCACCAATGCCAGTACAATAAGGCCTGAGAGCCATCCAGTCTTCATGAAAGTGTACGTCAATCCCAGCACTCCTGCTCCTACAATCGATACCATTTTCGACTGTAAATATGTTTTCCACCCCACACCTGGAAGGATTTGCATTTGAAGAAACACAAATGGAATGAAAGGGTGACTACTAGGGCTGAATTTGCTTCGAACAATGAAGAAGTGTTTGGGGACTTTCAGAATGTCTCTGCGACTGAGAGCACTGCTAACAATAGTCACGGAGATCCTTTTCCATCAATTTCGGTTGATAATAAGGATGCATTTGGAGATTTTCAGAATGGAAACAAAAGCCATGATTCTACTGTCAGTGGAGATCCCTTTGCAGCATCCTTGAATGTCTCTAATGACCTATTTGGTTTTGGTTCAGTTCCTAATTTGTCAAATACAGGAGCCCCTTTTACTGATTTTTCTTTTGCTGCCAGCTTTACGGATTCTCATACACCTTCTGCTACCTCCATGAAGAAAGACACAGCCCCTCAAGAGAAAAGCAAGGATCCCCTGGAATCTTTGCTCTCATCATCTTCTGCTGCTCAAGGCCCAAATATAACTCCATGCTTATTGGGTTTTCATGTTCTTGACATGGCTTGGAACCTCCACCCTGGCCACGTACAAGAATGTTTATTTGCTACAGATTTGAGTAATAGATGAAACTGACCCACCAATGCCAAAGACAATGCCGAATACGATGAGCAAGGCATCAGCAAGGATCCATATCAGAGATAATTCATGCCAAAAAGCATGCAAATGAAACAGAGCAGGAAATAGAAACCCTAAAATACAACCAATACTGCTCCCAATCAGAGATAAAAAAATCTGCAAATGAAGGGACCAGAATTGACACTATTGCTATCAAGAAAATCGCAAGAGATTTGATCATGAAGGAAAACTCCCCTCCGCTAAACCTCCCTTCTAGGACTTCATAAACAGGATTCATCATCAGTGGAAATGTGAAGAAAAGGTTCAGACATAGGGCAATCTGAACAAAATCTGTGATCCAGCTTTTCGCCAAGTTCACAGTCATCATATCTCTAGTTGTACTTCCAAAAGAAATATACCCGAATGCTTCGAACCCCCCCATAAATGAGAGAAATGAAGAGAAATGCAACGGCCAAAACTCCACCAAATCTATGTTTTTTCTCCATAGCTAATTCCAGGGGCAAAATCATGCTTACCGCTTCAAATGCATAGACTGCTACACCCACTCCATAAGGAATAGCAGAGAAACCAGTGAAAGCCTGAACATCGGGACCCACAGTACTCAATATAGACAACACATCTTGCACCACAACAGTTAGCATTACAAAAATTTCAATGATATCTGCAAAAATACTAAAAGGGGCCAGCTAGGTAAGGGTTCGAATCCCACTCATGATGAGCTCCAGTGGAAAAATGGCCCATATGAAGCCTACCTTCCTGGTAACATCCAACGAGGTAGACAAATAGACTCCATGAGGATCCAACGAGGTAGACAAATAGACTCCATGAGGATCCAACGAGGATTCTTGGCATTTGGGATTGGGCTGTGGTTTGGATCCTGTAAACATGTAAGACAGAGTATTCCCTATAAACACTTCTGCCGCATATGAGTCTGCCATAGTTCTGCCGCATATGAAACTACAGGGTATTCCCTATAAACGCCTCCGCCGCATATGAGTCTGCCATAGTTCTGCCGCATATGAAATTACAGGGTATTCCTTATAAACGCCTCTGCCGCATATGAGTTTGCCATAGTTCTGCCGCATATCAAACTACAGGGTATTCCCTATAAACGCCTCTGCCGCATATGAGTCTGCCATAGTTCTGCCGCATATCAAACTATTCGACCCGATGCCAAATGAAACGCCCAAACCGTTTGGGCAACCTTTTTGAATCAACGACTGAAATTGTTTCAATCGTCTAACATATAATCGTGTGGCTTACAAGATGACAGGTAAGCAGAGAGGGGAGTTGATTTCAGAGGGAAACACCTTACGGCGTAAAAATATAGTTTCCACTATGGATTTAACCAAAACTAATCTTCTAGTTCACACGAGAATCATGTTACACTATAAATGGATTATCTACTTGATCCTTCCTACTGTCGAATCCATTATGGATTTATGGCTTCCTAGGGTTATTGAATTTAATATTAAAAGAAAAATATTTTAAGTTATCATCAAAATTCCCAAAAGATTAGAAAAAGTAAAAAAAAATTCCAAATACAAAGATATATCCACGACATTTTTGTCATCTTATCTCCAATTTTATTCCCAAACTATACAATTGGAATATATTCATAATTATTAGGTTTTCCAACTCATACCCAAAGTAGAATAGTATGGTATCATGTTTAGGTTTTCCAACTCATACCCAAAGTAGAATAGTATGATATCATGTATAACGCAAAAAAAAGAAAAACACTTTAGAGTAAGACTCTTTTTATCAATGACACCCTTCACTGCCTTTGTTACTTTGTATGAATTAAACATTTTCTTAATCTGCGTTTATCCATTAAAAATAAATATAACTATTTGCTGAAATAATTCGGTTTATTGATTAACATTTTATAATTTTTTTCATCTAAACCATTTTTAACATTTTCAAATATTACATAAATTATACCCATGTGACATTGATGTTTAAGACTCAACAATAATAACAGTATGTAATACAGAATAGCATTCACGACAGTGTATTTCATATTAGCTTAAAACATAAAATTTTCCAATTAAAATGAAGACGAACACGTAAATATGCAGTCTCCTCTCCTTGAGAATTACCAAAGTTTGAACCTGCCCTCATCTAGAACCTCCGTTGTTTAAATATGTTTTCTCAATAACTTTGAAAGATATTACAATTGAAGTATACAACAAAATTTCTCAAATAAATAAGCTAAGTCAAAACAACAAATCATTTTTTATCAACTAATGACAAAGAATGAAAAGAAATAGTAGATTAGATATTTTTCTTTTCAATATTCAAAATATTTAAATAGAATACATAGAAAACATTGATAATAAATGACTGAAACTAAAGTAAAACTGAACTCACTATGACACCTAACAAATAAGAGAATACAATGTGATGACACCTAGTAGACAATGAGATTAACATCTCAACATTCTCTCCTAATCTCAACCATTACTAGTAGAGACACTTACAATGCCTAAGTTATCTCTTTGAAACTCAAATACATTTTTGTCCAATGGCCTTATAAAAATATCTAGAAGCTCATCTTTCAAACCACAAAAAGAATGTACTATGTCCCCGTCATTGAAAAGCTCATATATGAAATGAAAACATGTCTCAATGTGCTTGCTATTTTTATGGAAAACATGATTTTTTGATAAAGAAATCAGTCGATTGTTGTCGAATAAATAGGATTTAAATCCTATTGATCATTTGATAGACCTTTCAATAATATTTTCAACCACATTTCTTGACAAGTTGTTGAATTCGCTGCTACATATTCTGCCTATGTAGAGGATATTGAAAGGATTGATTGTTTCTTGGATGCCCATGAATTCAGATTGGTTCGAAGATCAAGAGCATACCCTGAGGAGTTTTTATGATCATCTAAAATCTTTGATTGGTGTTGTTTGTATAACTTGAAAGTGAACAATTTTCAAAATGTGTATAAAACAAACCATAGTATCTAGTCCCCACAATATACATTAAAATCCTTTTTGAAACCTTCCAATGAGAAATATTAGGTGAGTGCATAAACCTGGAGACAAAACATGTTGCAAACATCATATCAAGTTTAGCTACGGTAATATATAACAAATTACCAACTAGACTTTTATACAATGTGGGATCAACTAGTGGTGGTACATCTTCTTTTTTCATATTTGTGCCTTGAGAAATTAGTGTATCAGATGGTTTGCAATTGGTCATTCTGAAATTCGGCATGACATCAGTGGCATATTTTTGTTGACCAACAAAATTTTTATTAGTTTATTGGTGAATTTCAATGCCTAAGAAGTATTTCATAACTGCTAGATCAATCATATTAAAATTTGTTTTCATTTCTAAATTCTGATTTAAAGTCTTCTAACATCATATTGCTTATACAAAGAAGATCATCTACTTAAAGGCATACAATAAGAATTTTATCTTCATGAGTTTTAGTATAGAAAGTTGGCTCATGCCTGCTTCTGCAAAAAGCAATTTGATGTGATAGGTGTCGATGCAGTTGTACCAAGTTATTGGAGCTTGTTTCAAGCCATATAAGGCTTTTTTCATTATGTATACCTTAATCTCCCGTGCTGGAAGTTCGAAATCAAGAAGCTACTCTACATGCACTTCTTCCTACAATATACCATTTAAGGAAGCAGATTTTACGTCAAATTGATAAACCTTCCATTTTTGTTGAGCTATGGTTGATAAAATGGTTTTGACAGTGTCTAACCTTGATACAAGAGAAAAGTTTTCACCATATTCAACACCAAACTATTGTGAGAGTCCTTTGGTAACCAACCTTGCCTTATGTTTCTCAATCTATCCTTTTTCATTCAGCTTGATCCTATATGCCCACTTTACACCAATTTTGGTTTTGTCTCTTAGGACATCAACTAATTCGCATCCTCGGTTCTTCTCTATGGCCTCAATTTCTTGGTTCATTGCATCAACATATGATTTTCATTAATTGGTTCCTTAAAATGGATTCGTTGAGATGAAATAAATGCAAACATATTCTATTGGTCAAGCTCATGTTCTTGCTCATATAGTTCTCTGATGCTTCTTGTTTTCTGATCGTCCTCTGAAGATATTGAATCACTCATGGGCTCACTGATTGAAGATGTCCCGTTCTTAGAGTGATATGGCTCTTCTTGAACGTGTGATCTTGGTAGTTGTGGTGGATAAAATGGTTGATTTGAAGCTTCAACAACATGATGAGACAAAGAATTATTTTCCAAAAATTTAACATCTTTACCTAATATAAACCTCTTGGTAACTCGATTCTAAAACCTATAGGCCATTCATTGCTCACTATAGTCCATTACAATGTACCCTTCACTCCTATCATCAAGCTTATTTATTAGCTTCTCAGAAACGTGTGCAAAAAATGTTGATCCAAAAATTATGAAGTGAGATACATTTACCTTTTTACCATCCTATGCTTCTTGAGGTATTATATCTTAGAGACTGGTTGTTGGAGATCTATTGAGAACATACACTATTTCTGAAACTGCTTCAGCCCAATAGTAATTTTTCAACTTATTCTCACGAAGCATATATCTCGCCATGTTCATGATTGACTAATTTTTCCTTTATTATACTTCATTTTTTTGTGGAGTATATCTTGTTGTGTTATACATTATCATTCCTTGTTGTTGAAAAAAATCTTTGAAGTCATTAGAGTTGTACTCTCCTCCTCTGTTTGAATTAAGGAACTTTAAAGGATTTCCACTTTTCTTTTCTACTTTTTCTTTGAATTCTTTGAACCTTGATAATGTATCTTCTTTATTTTTGAAAAAATACACCCATATATTCTTGGTATAATCATCAATGAAGGTGAGAAAATAAATACTGCCACCAATGAATTGTGTTTGCATTGAGCCACATATATTTGTATGAACTAGTTCTAAGGGTTCATTTTCTCTAGAGGAAGATGTGGGGAAGCTATGTCTTTTATGCTTGGATAGAACACAAATTTCACAATTACAATATTTTCCATTCATAATAGTGAGACCAATGAAAATTGAATGTTTCTGAAGCATATTTAGACTCTTGAATGGGATAATGCTATACCTAGAATTCCATGGCTAAGACTCAGTTGACACATTGTGGGAGAAAGACCGTGAGATACTTTGACTTCTAAGATTTAATTGGAAAATTTTATTCTTGGTTTTTTCAACCTTTTCTATTAGTCTTCTATTGGGTAGTTCATCACAGATATAACATATGTTCCCTTGGAATATTACGTCATAACCACGTTCCATCAATTGTCCTACACTAATGAGGTTATTCTTTAGATGTATTTCTATTGATTCTGTTTGGGAACAACTCAAAGAGTACCTTTCCTTTCAGCTCTAATATAAGAATGATCTCCAAGAGTAGTTTCTTATGTTATGGAAGCATCAAGATAAGAAAGCACTTTTTTTTTACCTATCATATGATTGTTACAACCACTGTCCAGCAACCAAAGGTCATTCGTATGAGTGTATTCAAAAAGTTGGCAAGAAATAAACATTGTCTCTAAGGATTCTCCTTCATTGTTGGAGAGATGGACATTGCCTCTTTGTTCATATGACTTTTTTCTTTTGCATTCATGTTCATAATGCCCAAATTTCTTGCAATAATAACATTTAACATTACATTTTCTCCATGTTTTGCTTCTCTTTGCTTGGTTTTTTGGATGTATCCATTGCTTTGTCGCATCATAATGTTATGATATGCCTTTCTCTCACCCTCTTCCTCTCTTTTTTCCACCTCTATATCCTCTCCCTATACCTCTACCAAGAGAGAATTGTGCTTTCAAAGCTTGTTCCATGGAATGTTCTACCAAGTTGAGTTTTGTTTTGTGTGCCTAAATTGATCCAGTCAATTTTTCTACTGAGAAAGTTATAAAATATTTGTATTCTAGAATGGCTATTACAACCATGCCATATTTCTTGGGAAAGCTTCGAAGGACTTTTTCAACAATATGCTTATATGTAGTGGTTTCACCAATGAGGTTGATCTAATTGACTAGTCCAATGACTCTAGTCATGAACTGATCCATATTGTCTATGCTAATCATCTTCAAAGTTTTGAAATGAGATCTTAATATCTGCAATTTAATGGGCTTCACTTTGCCATTACCTTGATACATAATTTTCAAAATATCTCAAGCAACTTTTGTTGTTGATGTGTCAGTTATCTTGTTAAATATAGAACCATAGATTGAGTTTTGTATCCAACATTTGGCTCTATTCTCTTTCTTCCTAATTTCTGTGGTGGCATTCCTCTGATTATTGTTAATGGCTACTAATTGTTCTTTGGATGACTCTTCATAATTGTTCGGCATGGTATCACGACATTATTGTGCTTGTAGAAATGTCTTCATTCTTAAAGATTAAAACTCATAATTTTTTCCAATCAAGGTTAGGGTTTGTAAAAAGGAGCTAGAAGAAGCCATTTCTTTTCCAAAAGTCGATAAGCACTTTGTTTTTACAAACTCCTTTTCAAAACTCTTGTAATTTTTATTTTCTTTTAAATCTCTTTGAAAAGGAAATACATAAACTTGTCTTTCCCCTTTCCCTTTTCTCTTAAAAATAGAATTTCCCCTTAAAAAGGGAATTTCCATTTTTAAAATAAGACCTTTGATTTTCTTCTTTTAAGTCTTGTCCTATTTGACCAAATATTTTTCAAAATAAATTATGTATTTTCTTAAAAAAAAAGGGTTTCACTTGTGAAACAATTTATAAACCTCTTTTCCTTTCTTAGAAAACACGTTTGACAACTTGAAGGGATTTATTAACTCTTATAAAGTCCCTTGTTATTTTTAAATTGTGACTTGTTTTTTCTTGAAGAAAGAAAGTCATGGAAGACTTTTGTACCTTTTTTATAATGGCAAAGATAATGCATCTCCCCTTTCCACGAGGTTCTTTAAGCTTCATGCAATTGGAAAAAATATCCTTTGTATGGGATCAACATTTAAGACCCTTTATAAAATCACTTTCTCCTCGCTTGGTCTTTCACGGGTACGTTATCTGCACACTTCATGATGCTGATGGATGTGATGCATTGTAGTTTTTACTAGTTTCTATATGTTAGTTATGATCGATGAAATTACGGACATAGAGTACATGTTTTGGTTACTTTTTTTTTAAATTGACTAGATTCTCAAGTGTCCCTACAAGCATCTCTTCCAACTCTTCTCCTCCTCTCCATTTACAACTTCAAACAACAACTTTCTCTTTAGGACTTATGCAAGCTGGCGTTCAGATACCATAACAAAGAATGAAGAAAAATCGTGGAGAAGAGATTTCTCTTCTCAAAATTCAAAATAGTTAGATATAATACATAGAAAACGTTGACAATAAATGACTGGAGTCAAACTCGACTAAATAAAGTAAACCGAACTTACTGTGACACCTACCACACAAGAGAATCAAATGTGATGATACCTAGTACACAGTGAGATTAACAGCTCAACCATCAGTAGTATAGAGAGACTACAGAACTTCATACATCTCCTTATGTATGTTGCAAAACAAACCTTCTTGTGATAAACTGAACAAAACATAGCCATTTTAAGTTGCACAACTTGATGGAGTCTCTGCCAAGTCAGTAGGATTTTGACAGCTTTTGACTACCACTCGGCTTATGTAGGCATTAACAATGAATCCAATCACTACTACACCATGGGCACTTTTAAGATATCTTTTTAAGACAAAATAAATCTTTTCTCTTGAAAAGTAACTTTTTATTTTAGTTATTTTATGTTAAAATTCAAAATCAATTGAATTTTCTTAAATATAAAATTTAAGACAAATACAATTTGAGACAAATATATGTTATGACAAAACTTTATATTTAACACAGAAAGAGTTTAAGACAAAAATATTTTAAGGTAAGACCTTAAATTTAAGACAAAAACAATTCGAGAAAAAAATATTTTAAGAAAAAACTTTATATTTGAGATAAATATTTACATTTAAGACAAAAACATTTTGAGACAAAATATCTTAAGACAAAAACAGTTTAAGGCAAAATTATTTTAAGACAAAACATTATATTTAAGACAAATATAGTTTAAGAAAACAATATTATAAGACGAAACTTTATATTTAAAACAAAATCCACTTAAGACAAATCTAATTTAGGACAGTTAACAATAAAGGCAAAAACATATCAATTTAGGACAATATTATCTAATAACTGCAAAATTGACTCTGATAGTGCACACTAAGTCTGCTAACTTGCATGTTACTACTGTCCTGCACCTCTATCGAGGTTTCTATTTCACTTAACATTCATGGTATCTTATATAAAGACAATGGATTTTTGGGCTCTTCACTGTGTGGAGGGAATTGAGTTTGAAGAATGTGACAACATTTCCTGGCAAGGTTTCTTTGACATCAATTCATCTTATGTCCCTTCGATCTCTATTTATATGATTAGAGACAAATTTTATTTTGTTGCATTCGACACTACTAAACAGAGGGGGATTTTGTGACTATTTTTAAGACAAAATAAATATTTTGTCTTAAAATTTTTAATGTGAGGCTCTAGTAAAAATGGTAAAGTTAAAGGATTAGGAGTTTGCCTTCATGTTGTTGATGGGTTCTTCAGGAAGCGAAGCAATGGAGGCAGACAACAACTGATGGGATTTAGGGCGATGGAGGCAGACAACAAAGGTGTAATTCATGAGAGGAGAAATGAGGTCACTTTCGCTGAAAGTCGATACATAGTAACATAGTTGGAGTATTTTTGGGGTCTCCACTGATTGTGTTTTAAAATGTTTGTTTTGACTGTTTCATTTATTTTGAACACTACTTCTTCTTTTTTCAGAAAGAAAAAAATGTTATCTTTGTATTCAAACATAAGGATAGTACATAATTAACATTATATTCATTATATTATCCTTTCATACTTCTCATACAATTCCTATTCCCATACATTTCTATTTTCCTGTTCCACAAAAAGCGTATTTATTAACATTAAAATTTAGCATATAACCATTAAATTTTCATAAATGAACACTTTAATTATCTCAAGATACAAAAATTCCATCACAATCAGGTATGTGTTAAAAGGTCTCCTAAGAGTAGTTGATGTTCCCTACATTTACCATGATACCATGCTTGAAGACTGATACGAAAGATTTACCTGTTTCCTTCAAAATATCTCTTTTAGATAGGTCATCTACTATCCAACTTTTTTCTTTCTATATATGTTGGAAATGTATATGAATAAAATTCCCTACTAGGTTTTGAGTCATCATCATCCTATTTGCATGTATGGGGGGGGGGTTTGAAATTAGTATGCTTGTTTACAGAGTCAATGATTCCTTTTGCATCTCCATATACTTGAATTTTGTCGAACCTTAGACGTTATTTTGCGATAAGGACTCCCCATAATGTTGTAATCTTTGATTTATTGTTTGATCCCATTCTTCCCTCCCACCAAAAGTGGAAGAAATTACCAAGCTTAGTAACTATGACTGAACCACGTCCACATTTCCTTCTATTGTTGGCTCCGTAAAAAAACCAAACAAAATATTCTTTCCAAATATCAATGAATTTGCATTTCCTATTTCTGCTAGACTTGATCACTGGCATGATCTTATTAAATTGTCTTAATAATGGTTTCTCTAACAACTGCAACTTTCTTATAAAATATTCTATCATTTTGTTGTAGCGGCTTCAACTACCCTCCAAAATTTTGCGTTCACATCTTTTTGGAACCTCCCTCCTTGAAATCATAGCCTTTATCCTACACTAATTAGGTACTTGTACTTATTTGATTTCATCTCTCTCTTAACAGCTTGTGTTCACTCACTTGTCCAGTCGGTTAACCACAAGCTGACCCAACACTTGGTTCACATATGTTCAATGGGTTTTTGGGAAAACTGCATAATCCTAGAGCGCAGTAAATCTTCTCCTCAGGAATGTGCAAAGTAGCCTAGCAGCTTCCCTGCACCCAATATTTCTTAGAGCAGGGCATGGAGCCCTACTTTGGAAATTACACAATGGAGGTTATCTAGCACTGCTCTCTGAAATTGCGCAGAGCAGGCCAACAAACACTACTCTCCATAAATGCATAGAGCAAGCCAGGGTAGCTACACTGCTCTCTAGAAATGTGCAGGACTGACCAGTAGTACTGCTATAGAAAAATTGCAGAGAGCGTACCAACAACACTAGTTTGGAAAATTGCAAAGATTTGGCCAACCAGCCATGACCACTCAGCTGAGAAACAATGCAAAAGTTATCCCTAAGAAGTTGTTCGTTGCATTTATCAGTAGGTTATTTAGTTCGTTCCAGAACTGTTGAATCCTTCCTTGCATGTTGGGAAACTTTCCATGAAAAAGAAAAAATAAAAAAGTGAAAAAGCATCCCTAGATTTTAGGGATCTATTTTTACCAACAGAATCTACCTCCAAAGTCGATTTTAGAAACTCCCTACCAAGTGTCAATCTTGCCTAGGTTTGTGGTATACACGTCATAAACCCTAATTTTTAGAAATATGTTTAAATAACACCTTAGAGATCATTATTAACATTTGATTTTGAAGCTCTAATATTCCCAAGGCATCTAGGGACCTTCGGTTAAATTGACTCAACTTTTCCAGGTAAGTTTTACTTTTCATGCCTTTTGCTTCTTTTTCTGTCGCTTTTTATTTTTTGTCTTATGAGTACTATTTTCCTTTTTTTATTGAACAAACATTGTAGTTTGAATGTGTTTTAAATTGTAGAAGTCTTGTTTTTTGTTTTCCATTACCTTTCCTTAGTGTCAAATGCATAACAATGTTTCTACACATTACCTTTCCTCAGTGTCGAATGCAGAACACTATTTCTGCACTCACAATCGTTGTTGCAGTGACTCTCTTCATGAGATTCATGCTTTTTCCGTTTGAATTATTCCTTCACTTGCTTGAATTACATGCATGTCTATCCACTGAGATCTGCAACAACTTTTCACACACATTTAGTCCTTTGCATTTTCAAGTTTCCATTGGGTAGATCTGGGTTATCTTGGCCCTGATCTTTTTTCTCCCAACATGCTTTGTGCGTTCCTACTAGTCAAGCCTCTGCCTTGCCTCCCTAAATTTTGTAAATTTTTCCCACACAAGCTCCCAGCTATGCTCTGAGAAATCCTGGAAGATAGTGCCCAGTCCTACCCGCTGGAACTGCATAATGCACAATTCCAGCCAGCAACCCAGCCTGACCAATCGACGCATTGTGTTGTTTCAATTAGCAGTCAACCTCATTGGACTATGCATTATGTAGTTACATTCAGGAGTGAGCCACACTGGCAATTGAGACTACATAATGTGTAATTTTAATTGACATTTTCCCAACCTCCCCAAGTCAATGTTGTGCAATCTTGCTCAATAGTCACCAGTTTGTTGCCTAATTGATTCTCGAGGCGATTTATATTTTAACTGACAATGTCTTGCTGTGAGTGTCTTCTCTGTATCCAGGTACCATAGGTTTTTGTGTATCTTCTTAATAGTATAGGCATCATGGCCTCAAAGAGAGCTGGATCAGAAGACAGTTGAAAACAATACTGGAGATCTGGCTGAGTAGGGGTCTATGAGCTTGCTCTCGTACACAAACAAAAACCTGTTCATTGAGAAAGAAATCAAGATCACATGGAAATACATCAACACTATATTAACATGAAGCTTTGAGGAGAATCTAGAGGACTGAGAAGTATATGTCAATATTCACATGTTAGGAGTGTACAAGGTTGTATGCAGGTATCCCACTTTCCCATGCATAGATGTGATCGACGTCATTATCTCACACACTAATCATCAGATGATGATGGTGAGAATTGTGAGTGGAGTAGAGATTTCTTCCTTCAAGGCAGAAGATTATCAATAGATGCACAATTTTGCACAGCCAGTGAGCATGATGGATGCACCGTTCTACACTCCCAACAATAGCGTCAATACTATAGACATCGTAAAGTGTTGGCTAATGGAGCCATCAATGTTCAGGATGGCACCTAAGTAGTTATACAAAACAAAGATGCTCAGGAAGGCTTATCAATTAATGGTAATCTTTTGATGTTGGTTGCATGGCGAAAGGAGTACGAAGACCTTCCCACAATGTTGGGTTGTTATGTTGGATTAACTGGCAAGTGAAGGAAAACCTTTCAAATGGTCAAACATGTTGGCTCTCCAACTGAAAGTACATGTATGCAATTCCTAGAGTCTACCCAAGGATCAACAATAAAGAGTATTTATTTATGCCTACCTGTTTGATGCAATTTATGCCCATCAACAATTTCCTCATATGGGTTTGGCATGGAAACCTTCAGAGAATGTTGTGAATGTATATTGCAAATTTATCTGAGAGTGCAACTACTAAGGAGTCATGGCTAGACTATCTGATCATTTCATCACCCCTCTGTACACGATCATATTCGAGAAAAAACTTATTTTCATGTCCCAGGCAATAATTTAGGCATTGCTAAACATTGCAAATTGTTATGCCTCATGTGATGAGACCTTCTTCAAGATGTAAAACATGGAGAAGGCTCTACATGTGTTGTCAAGGTATGTAATTGAAAAGTTGGTTAGGCAGGAGGTTGCATAACACATATCAACAGAGTTATGAGTTGGATTTTACAGGAAGAAGAAGGCACCATGGCATAGGCTTCCTTTGTGAATTAGATTGTACGCAATCCATAATTTGAAAGAAGGGGATGTTGAGGTTAAGCAATTCAAGATGTTCAAGTTCGACACAAAGAGTTTTAATCTATATAATCCACATGGCTTATGCAGTGATGACTCTGCAAGAGTGTACTATTCTTGGATCCACGAGGCATGTCATTGGCGAGAAGAAGTCCCATGGAGATATTGTTATAGCTCTTCTAGGCTCAATGACCTAGTCAACATGGCAGTATAGTAGCTAGCAGCACCCAAGGCAGTAGCACCATAGGGAGCAACAACAACAGTAGCAACAAGCAGTAAACATGTGCAAGAAAAAGGCAAGGGCAATATTGTTGAAATCACATTGATGGAGTAAAGATACAAGTTTAAGGAAGTGCCACTTGTGGAAAGAGAAACTTTGAAGATAGATGCAAAGAGGTGACAACGGGATAGGAGAGTAGAACAAAGAAAGAGTGAGAAGAAAAGACTAGAAGAAGTAGAGGCAAAGTTGTAGGAAGTAGAGAAGAAGCTCAAAAATGAACAAGAGTTGCACAGAAGAGAGAAGGAAGTGCATGATGAACAGGAACATGAGGAAGTGTAAGAAGCAGAGATAGTGCAAAGCGTTTCGATACAGGTTGAAGACACTGAATGAGGATAAGATGAGGAACATGGTGAGTAGATAAAAGAATAGGAAGTTACTTTGTAAGATGAACCGATAGTAGAACAGATGGAAATGCAGATGGAACAACTAGAACAGGATAAAGACACCAACCTCATGCCAAAAGCAACCTAGGTCACCCTATAGGATTCACTAGCTCCAGTGGTAGAGAAAGTCCCAAGTTAATAAGGGGATAATAATATCTTTGAGGCTAATATAGGAATATATGTGTACAACATAGCCTTTGATGATTCATGGCATAGAGTTGTACAAGCACATAGAATACACACCCTGGATGAGGATGCATCACCTGCATGATTTGAAGAGGGGTTGATTGTGTCAGACGTATGAAGACATCCAACTACCTTGACCGATGATAAAAAGGCTTATGCCAAATGCATAGGGTGGAGTGTGAAATTATTGATAGCAGAAAATGATCCAATGGCTAAGGAGTTGCAAGCATCCAAGCAGAGAGAGGAAAAATCAATAGGATGTGCCACAATAGAGATGAAGAAACAAATATTTGCTAAAGTATCAACTCTTGAGATAGTCACGCAGAGACTGAATCATAGATTCTTCATTGTTCAAAAGGAATTTTTCCATCTACACGGTGATTAGTAGCACTGCACTAAGATAGCCTGAACACTCACAGATATACATACCATTGTTGATCATGTACAAAAAAGGAAAATGACGTATAAGCGAGCCCCACTTCACTAGTACAAGATGATGAAGTTGTCAGTAGTGTTAGACAAATGACGCATCTGGAGTCTGATATGGAACTATGAGGAACTCTTGCCACTCATCACCAGTGTTTAGGCTTCATATGCATGCTTATTGATGAGTTTGGATGTCATGGAAAGAAAGCATGGCACCCTGTTGATTGGTACGCTCACAAAGGCCAAAGAGAAGAACCAAGTCAAGCTCAAGCTCAACACGTACCTTGATCAGCTGATGCTCATGACCACCAATGTGGATTTGCAAGTCAGTGTAGATAACATGTGGATGCACACTATCGACCATGGAATCAGTTGATCACTCGAGATCAAGGAGAGGATGTTCATGAACTAGTGTTTCTACAATTGTCTGTATCTTATTGTTTTCGTGTCTAGTTGACTAAAGCTATTTTTGTCCACATGGATATATGTGGAAAATGTGTCATTTTTGTAAACATGATTTAAGGTGGAATGCCAAGTGTTATTAGTGGAACCAAAATAGTCATATGTAATGTAAAGAGTTATGTATTTAAGTTGAAGAGTCATGAGTGTAGTCCAAGAGTCACAAAGGGGAATTTGAAGGGTCACCCCACCCTTCGTTATAAATATAACCTCATAACTCATAGAAGAGGCTTTTGGGAGCCAAGTGTTTGATAGGTATTTCTTAGAGAGTGTTTGGAGTGTATTGTGATGAGCCTTCACTTCTGCATAGTGTAGAGAAAGTACATATCTTTGGAGGAGTAGGCAGTGTGGACTCTAGCGTTCAACTATTGGGGCTAGTAGTTGTCATGGTTGTATGTATGGATGCAACTTTCACTTTTATATAATATAACAGAGCCAACACGTTTCATGCATATGTTTTTATTATAGTTCGACTATTCTAGTTACTTTAGCAATGTACGTAGTTGTAACTTACACATTTATGTATTGAATATTATGTATCTGATTGTATGAATTGTATTGAAGCGTGTTATTTGTTTAGCTCACCACTTTGGATTTTCTACTATTCTTATTTCTAGTTTTTGATGTCTTTCATCTTTTGTGATCCTTTCAGGTTGCTTACTATTACAGGCTTCTAAGGGACGCACTTCTTTCACCCTCTATGTTTTAGAACCTCCCCATGGATCTCTCTTGACTTGCTGTGAGGTCACACCCTTTATTTCAAAAATATATCCTACTTACCTTTGTGTGCTATCACAATGAAGGCATATATTTACTAGCCACTACTGGGACTCCTACTCCAAACGATCTGAGGTCTAGTTGGAACTTCTTACCAGGGAGATTCCTTGACATGTTGGCGGGTCCAACACCATCAACACATTCCTGCATCACCATATAATACATATGATATGTAATGGAAGGTACTTGTACTTCTTATTTGAAGTGAACTGTGATAGAAGACATCTGAACAAGGGTTGATTAGTTCCAATGAAAGGAATCTTCATTTCCTGCATAACCCCATCCTAAATCAACCTCACTTATGAGTATTTGATTAACAAACGATCTTTATTTGTCCTGCCACCCCCGCCCCC
>APFE030648011.1:18386-66413 GCA_000404065.3 Pinus taeda
CCTTGACATCAATTCATCTTATGTCCCTTCGATCTCTATTTATATGATTAGAGACAAATTTTCTTTTTCTGCATTAGACACTACTAAACAGAGGGGGCTTTTATGACTATTTTTAAGACAAAATAAATCTTTTGTCTTAAAATTTTCAATGTGAGGCTCTAGTAAAAATGGTAAAGTTAAAGGATTAGGAGTTTGCCTTCATGTTGTTGATGGGTTCTTCAGGAAGCGAAGCAATGGAGGCCGACAACAACTGATGGGATTTAGGGCGATGGAGGCCGACAACAAAGGTGTAATTCATGAGAGGAGAAATGAGGTCACTTTCGCTAAACGTTGATACATAGTAACATAGTTGGAGTATTTTTGGGGTCTCCACCAATTGTGTTTTAATATGTGTGTTTTGACTGTTTCATTTATTTTGAATGCTACTTCTTCTTTTTTCAGAAAGAAAAAAATGTTATCTTTGTCTTAAAATATAAGGATAGTACATAATTAACATTATATTCATTATATTATCCTTTCATACTTCTCATACAATTCCTATGCCCATACATTTCTATTTTCCTGTTCTACAAAAAGCATCTTTATTAACATTAAAATTTAGCTTATAACCATTACATTTTCATAAATGAACACTTTAATTATCTCAAGATACAAAAAATCCATCACAATCAGGTATGTGTTAAAAGGTCTCCTAAGAGTAGTTGATGTTCCCTGCATTTACCATGATACCATGCTTGAAGACTGATAAAAAATATTTACTTGTTTCCTTCAAAATATCTCTTTTAGATAGGTGGTCTACTATCCAACTTTTTTCTTTCTATATATGTTGGAAATGTATATGATTAAAATTCCCTACTAGGTTTTGAGTCATCATCATCCTATTTGCATGTATGGGGGGTTTCAAATTAGTATGCTTGTTTACACAGTCAATGACTCCTTTTGCATCTCCATATACTTGAATTTTGTCGAACCTTTGACATTATTTTGCTATAAGGACTCCCCATAATGTTGTAATCTCTGATTTATTGTTTGATCCCATTCTTCCCTCACACCAAAAGTGGAAGAAATTACCAATCTTAGTAACTATGACTGAACCATGTCCACATTTCCTTCTATTGTTGGCTCCGTAAAAAAACCAAACCAAATATTCTTTCCAAATATCAATGAATTTGCATTTCCTATTTCTGCTAGACTTGATCACTAGCATGATCTCATTGAAAAAATAATCTGTCTTAATAATGGTTTCTCTAACAACCGCAACTTTCTGATAAAAAATTCTATCATTTTGTTGTAGTGGCTTCAACTACCCTCCAAAATTTTTCATTCACATATTTTTGGAACCTCCCTCCTCGAAATCATAACCTTTATCCTACACTAATTAGGTAGTTGTATTTATTTGATTTCATCTCTCTCTTAACAGCTTGTGTTCACTCACTTGTCTAGTCGGTTAACCACAAGCTAACCCAACCTTTGGTTCACATCTCTTCAATGGGTTTTTGGGAAAAACTACACAATCCTAGAGCTCAGTAAATCTTTCCCTCAGGAATTGTGCAAAGTAGCCTAGCAGCTTCCCTGCATCCAATATTTCTTAGAGCAGGTCATCGAGCCCTACTCTGGAAATTACACAGAGGAGGTTATCTGGCGCTGCTCTCTGAAATTGCACAGAGCAGGCCAATAGACACTACTCTCCATAAATGCATAGAGCAAGGCAAGGCAGCTACATTGCTCTCTAGAAATGTGCAAGACTGATTAGTAGCACTGCTATAGAAAAATTGCGGAGAGTGGGCCAGCAACACTAGTTTGGAAAATTGCGAAGAGTTGCCCAACCAGCCATGACCACTCAGCCCAGAAACAACGCAAAAATTATCCCTAAGCAGTCGTTCATTGCATTTGTCAGTAGGTTATTTAGTTCGTTCTAGAACTGTGGAATCCTTCCTTGCATGTCGGGAAAATTTCCATGAAAAAGAAAAAACAAAAAAGTGAAAAAGCATCCCTAGATGTTAGGGATCTATTTTTACCAACAAAATCTACCTCAAAAGTCGATTTTAGAAACTCCCTGCCAAGTGTCAATCTTTCCTAGATTTGTGGTATGCACGTCATAAACCCTAATTTTTCAAAATATATTTAAATAACACCTTAGAGATCATTATTAACATTTGATGTTGAATCTCTAATATTCCCAAGGCATCTAGGGACCTTCAGTTAAATTGACACAACTTTTCCAGGTAAGTTTTACATTTCATGCCTTTTGATTCCTTCTCTGTCGCTTTTTATTTTTTGGCTTATGAGTACTATTTTCCATTTTTTATTGAATGAACGTTGTATTTTCAATGTGTTTTAACTTGTAGAATTCTTGTTTTTAGTTTTTCATTACCTTTCCTTAGTGTCGAAGGCATAACAATGTTTCTACACATTACCTTTCTCAGTGTCGAATGCATAACACTATTTCTGCACTCATAAATTTTCCTTGCCTCCATAAATTTCGTAAAGTTTTCCCACAAAAGCTCCCAGCTATGCTATGAGAAATCATGGAAGATAGTGCCCAGTCCTACGCACTGGAACTACACAATGCACGATTCCAACCAGCAACCCAGCCTGACCAATCGACGCATTGTGCAGTTTCAATTAGCAATCAACCTCATTAGACTATGAATTATGTAGTTATATTCAAGATTGAGCCACATTGGTAGCTGAGACTACATAATGTGTAATTTTAGTTGACAATATCTCAACCTCTCCAAGTCAATGTTGTGCAATCTTGCTCAATAGTCACCAGTTTGTAGCCTAATTGATTCTCGAAGTGATTTATTTTTTAACTGACAATCTCTTGCTGTGAGTGTCTTCTCTGTATCCAGGTACCATAGGTTTTTTTGTAGCTTCTTAACAGTATAGGCATCATGGCCTCAAAGAGAGCTGGATCAGAAGACAATTGAAAACACTACTGGAGATGTGGCTTGGTAGGGGTCTATGAGCTTGCTCGTGTACACAAACACAAAGTTGTTCATTGAGAAAGAAATCGAGATCATATGGAAATACATCATTGCTATATTAACAAGTAGCTTTGAGGAGAATCTAGAGGACTGACAAGTCTATGTCAATATTCACATGTTAGGAGTGTACAAGGTTGTATGCAGGTATCCCACCTTTCGATGCATAGATGTGTTCCACGCGATTATCTCACACACTAATCATCAGATGATGATAGTGAGCATTGTGAGTGGAGTAGAGCTTTCTTCCTTCACAGTAGAATATTATCAATAGATGTACCATTTTGCACAGCCAGTGAGCATGATGGATGCAACATTCTACACTCCCAATAGCAGCGTCAATGCTAGAGACATCGTAAAGTGTTTGGTAACGCAGCCATCAATGTTCAGGATGGCACCTAAGTAGTTATACAAAACGAAGATGCTTAGGAAGGCTTATCAATTAACGGTAATCTTTTCATGTTGGTTGCATGGCCAAAGGAGTACGAAGACCTTCCCGCAATGTTTGGTTGTTATTTTGGATTAACTGGTAAGTGAAGGAAAACCTTTCAAATGGTCCAAAATGTTGGCTCTCCAGCTGAAAGTACATGTATGCAATTCCCAAAGTCTACCCAAGGATCAACAATCAAGAGTCTTCATTTATGCCTACATGTTTGATGCAATTTATGCCCATCAACAATTTCCTCATATGGGTTGGTCATGGACACCTTCATAGAATGTTGTGAATGTATATTGCAAATTTATCTGAGAGTGAAACTACTAAGGAGTCATTGCTAGACTATCTAATCATTTCATCACACCTCTGTACATGATCATCTTCGAGAAAATTCCTATTTGCATGTCCCAGGCAATAATGGAGGCATTGCTAAACATTGCAAATCATTATGCCTCATGTGATGACACCTTCGTCAAGATGTACAACATGGAGAAGGCTCTACATGTGTTTTCAAGGTATGCAATCAAAAAGTTGGTTAGGCAGGAGGTTGCATAACACATATCAACAAAGTTATGAGCTGGATTTTACATGAAGAAGAAGGAACCATGGAATAGGCTTCCTTTGTGAATTAGATTGTACGCAATCCATAATTTGAAAGAAGGGGATGTTGAGGTTAAGGAATTCAAGTGGTTCAAGTTCGACACAAAGAGTTTTAATCTATATGATCCACATGGCTTATGCAGGGATGACTCTGCAAGAATGTACTATTCTTGGATCCACGAGGCATGTAATTGGTGACAAGAAGTCCCATGGAGATATTGTTATAACTCTTCTAGGCTCAATGACGTAGTCAACATGGCAGTACAGTAGCTAGTAGAACTCAAGGCAGCAGCGCCGTAGGGAGCGAGAACAACAGTAGCAACAAGCAGTAAACATGTGCAAGAAAAAGGCAAGGGGAATATTATTGAAATCATATTGACGGAGTAAAGCTACAAGTTTAAGGAAGTGCCACTTGTGGAAAGAGCAACTTTCAATATAGATGCAAAGAGGCGACAACGCGATAGGAGAGTAGAACAAAGAAAGAGTGAGAAGCAAATATTGGAAGAAGCAGAGGCAAAGTTGTAGGATGTAGAGAAGAAGCTCAAAATGAACAAGAGTTGCACAGAAGAGAGAAGGAAGTGCATGATGAACAGGAACAGGAGGAAGTGCAAGAAGCAGAGCTAGTGCAAATCGTTTCGATACAGGTTGAAGACACTAAATGAGGATAAGATGAGGAACATGGTGAGCAGATACAAGAATAGGAACTTACTCTGTAAGATGAACCGATATTAGAACAAATGGAAATGCAGATGGAACAACTAGAATAGGATAAACACACCAACCTCATGTCAAAAGCAACCTAGGTCACCCTGTAGGATTCACTAGCTCCCGTAGTAGAGAAAGCCCCAAGTTAATAAGGGGATAGTAATATCCTTGATGCTAATCTGGGAATAGATGTGCACAACATAGCCTTTCATGAGTCATGGCATAGAGTTGTACAAGCACATAGAATACACACCCTGGATGAGGATGCATCACCTGCATGATTTGAAGAGGGGTTGATTGTGTCAGACATATGAAGACATCCAATTTCCTTGACCAATGATAAAAAGGCTTATGCCGAATCCATAAGGTGGAGTGTGAAATTATTGATAGCAGAAAATGATCCAATGGCTAACGAGTTGCAAGCATCCAGGCAGAGAGAGGAACAATCCATACGATGTGCCATAGCAAAGATGAAGAAACAAATATTTGCTAAAGTATCAGCTCTTGAGATATTCACGCAGAGACTGCATCATAGATTCTTCACCGTTCAGAAGGAATTTTTGCATCTACACGGTGATTAGTAGCACTGCACAAAGATAGCGTGAACACTCACATATATAAATACCATTGTTGATCATGTACAAAAAGGAAAATGAGGTATAAGTGAGCCCCGCTTCACTAGTACAAGATGATGAAGTTGCCCATAGTGTTGGATAAATGACGCATCTGAAGTCTGATATGGAACTATGAGGAACTCTTGTCACTCATCACTAGTGTTTATGCTTCGTATGCATGGTTATTGATGAGTTTGGATGTCATGGCAAGAAAGCATGGCACCCCGTTGATTGGTACGCTTACAAAGGCCAAAGAGAAGAACCAAGTCAAGCTCGAGCTCAACACGTACCTTGATCAGTTGATGCTCATGGCCACCAATGCGGATTTGCGAGTGTAGATAACATGTGGATGTACACTATCGACCATGGCATCAGTTGATCACCCGGGATTAAGGAGAGGATGTTCATGAGCTAGTGTTTCTACAATTGTCTGAGTCTTATTGTTGTCGTGTCTAGCTGATGAAAGCTATTTTTGTCCACATGGGTATATGTGGAAAATGTGTCATTTTTGTAAACATGATTTAAGGTGGAATGCCAAGTGTTATTAGTGGAATGAAAATAGTCATATGTAATGTAAAGAGTTATGTAATTAAGTTGAAGAGTCATCAGGGTAGTCCAAGGGTCACAAAGGGGAATTTCAAGGGTCACCCCACCCTTTGTTATAAATAGAACCTCATAACTCATAGAAGAGGCTTTTGGGAGCCAATCTTTTGCTAGGTATTTCTTAGAGAGTGTTTGGAGTCTATTGTGATGAGCCTTCTCTTCTGCATAGTGTAGAGAAAGTACATATCTTTGGAGGAGTAGGCAGTGTGGACTCTAGTGTTCCACTATTGGGGCTAGTAGTTGTCATGGTTGTATGTATGGATGGAATTTTCACTTTTATATAATATAATAGAGCCAACACATTTCATGCATATGTTGTTATTATTGATCGACTATTCTAGTTACTTTAGCAATGTACGTAGTTGTAACTTACACATTTATGTATTGAATATTACGTATGTGATTGTATGAATTGTATTGAAGCGTGTTGTTTGTTTAACTCATCACTTTGGATTTTTAACTATTCTTATTTCTAGTTTTTGATGTCTTTTATCTTGTGTGCTCCTTTCAGGTTTCTTACTATTATAGGCTTCTAAGGGACACACTTCTTTCACCCTCTATGTGTTAGAACCTCCCCATGCATCTCTCTTGACTTGCTGCAAGGTCACACCCTTTCTTTTACAAATATATCCTACTTACCTCTGCGTGCTATCACAGTCAAGCCATGTATTTAATAGCCACTGTTGGGACTCCTACTGCAAACGATCTGAGGTCTAGTTGGGACTTCTTACCAGGGAGATTCCTTGACATGTTGGTGTGTCCAACACCGTCAACACATTCCTACATCACCATATAATACATATGATATATAATGGAAGGTACTTGTACTTCTTGTTTGAAGTGAATCGTGATAAAAGACATTTGAACAAGGTTTGATTAGTTCCAATGAAAGGAACCTTCCTTTCCTGCATAACCTCGTCCTAAATCAACCTCACTTATGAATATTTGATTAAAAAATGATCTATATATTCCCTCTCCCCCCCCCCCCCCCCCACCCCCCATGCGTAGAGGTCATATTCTAGGACCAACGAACCCATGCTTTTTAAAGTTGTTCCATGTTAGTATATGATTATGAGCTACCAACCAAGAAAAACATTTTAGTCTTTTTCCTATAGATGCTTATTATAGTCATTGATCCTCCCGGGCCTTGGGAAATTCAAGTAAATGTCTTGGACCATCATATTATTTTTTCCATTCCCCCAACCCCCCGCCCCTATCATATACTATTTCTTAAAACCACGAGTGATGCTAGCATATTGAAGTTGCACTATGTATGACATCCATTCCTCATGATATGTCTATGGTATGTCAAGGTCTTCGACCCTTCTCCAAATATGTTGATTAATGTTTTGAGTTCCCAACATATATATTTTTTGCAAGCAGATAATGTCCTTTTTGTGAAGTATTTGCAATGCCCGCAAGGATAATGAATGATTTCCAGCCTTCCTTGTGATGGTATCTAACCCAATTTTTATCTTGTATCCATCTCAGCCCCCCAATAGACAAACACCAACATCGAGCGTAGAGTGTGTTGAAAAGTGTAACTACGTTAGATCTTCATAATGACATGTGTAAATATGATTTTATGTAAACTATGTAAAGATGAAAATAAAGTTATTTTTGTAATGCTTGAATCATGGGTTTCATGATCAAGGAATTTTATTTTAGTTCAAGTTCTCATTGTTACCCTTTAGGTTTGTCATCAACTGATAATAGTATATTTAGTCAATGTTATGTATGGAATACCCTTCTTGGGCATGTTACAAATATATGGAAGTCATTGAAAGTCACAAAGATCCTCCAAGATCAATCTCAAGTATCTTCTTCAAGTTGGCCTTCAATGAAATTATTAAGCTTCACCAAAGGACATGTCAGATCACACACAACTCAAGTCGACTAACTTACATGGGAAAACCACTATAAATAGGGCAGCTCGACTTCTCTTCGAGCACATAATTTCAACCAAGGAGAAGTCTGCAATAAGGAGTGTCAAAATCCCTAGGAAAGGATCCTCATAACCAATGAAGAACCAAGAGAAGGAAAGGAAGAGTGATGTCCTTAGCTTTTTTTTGGGTCTAGTTTAGGCTGAATCACTTCACAGGTGTGAAGTATGGATAATATCTATTATAGAAGAAGATGAAGTACTAAAATACATTTTGAAGGTCAATTCAAGTTCAAATCTAGGTACAAGAGAAGGACACATACAAGTACTAGGGTTTCTAAACTAGGGTGGAGAAGTTTCAAGTTTGAAGCAGAGAAAAGGTAGATGAGATCTAAAAGGTATCAGAGGTAGAAAGAAGAAACAAGTAGTTGATTATTGTTGTCAACTCTATTAAGAAATATAGGTCAAAATAAGAAGCTTGGTGTATTGGTCTTGGAGATGTCATATAGGTCAAGGGTCTTCGTCTTGGTATTCATTAATTGAAGTCTCTATGAGAAGAAGAATTCGCTTAAGTTTTCCTCTCCAGTGTCAGAGACATTAGCCCTGGCTAATCACCTATATTCCATGTCTCTTGTCTCTTTATTCTGTATTATTTTGTAGATGTTTGATGAAGAAAATTATAATAATCTAACTAAAGAGAAGATCATACTCTAGAGGAGTAGAAAGCATTCACAAGAAGTTACGATTATAAGAGAAATCATCTAATTGTGATGCCCTAGATTTCTCAACTAAGTGTGCATCATACTTCTCCACATGTGTGATATAACAAATTTCTTCTTGGCATTACTGCCAACCCATGAGGATAAAGTTTGACTAAACATATATTTTCCTTAACGATATGAGACCACACACAATTTCTATGCACTACGCTCCACATTTTTTTTTATATTCAAAGCCTTGCTAAAAGTGGATGTATCTATGAATCTCCAACCTCCTTCATCCACTAGCCTTGCATGTACTGACCATCTTACCATATGAATATTTTCTTGTAACTTTGTTCCAACCCATACGAAGTGGCTCATGATAGCTGATATCTTATGGATGATCTCCCTTGGCATTAAATAAATGTGCAACCAATATAATGAAATGTTTTGTAGCACTGATTTCATCATTACCATCCTCCCTCTCATCATCAACCATCCATACTTCCAACTATAAAATTGTTTTTCAAAAATTTTGATTAACCATGCCCAATCCTGGTTACAATTTCATATTAAACCCAATCTAGGTGAAACAATCATCCATGATTGATGATGCTACCCCAAACATATCACATATGTCCATTCCTACATTCTCCTCACGATCATCGTGTAACAAGATCAAATTTCCTTCATTCATACGCAAACCAGATGCAACTCCAAATTATTTAATGAGCTCTCTAATGGTTCTCCACTCTCCCACACTGGATTCCACACCAGGTAACATATCCTCTATGAACATTAAATGAGAGATGGCCATATTTCTAGTTACCCTGATCCCTTCAATAATTCCATTATCCCACGACACCCTCATTTTCTACTAAAAAATTCATTAACTAAGAGAAATAGAAACAGAGAAATGGAGCATCCCTATCTAATTCCTCTATATGAATTGAAAAGCTGTGACAATAAAATGTAAAAAAAAATTGTATTTTTTCAACATGCCAAAATTCATTTAATGTTAAATAGAATCATACCAAATTTTAACAGAACCAAGAAGAGGAATTCCTAGTTGATCCAATTATATTCCTTGCTCATGTCTACCTTTATAAGGAAATATCTTTGTTTCCATGATTTAATAGAGTGCATCATATCTTGGGAAATACCAATTATATCTTGTATTTGTCTACCTTCTAAGAAACCAAATTGTTCCTCGGAAACATGCTTCAAAAATATCGGCTTCAACCTACTCGTGATCAATTCTCATATCATTTTGTAGACCAAATTGCAGAGAGATATGGGATGATAATATGAAAAGGTCATTGCTTCCACCCTTTTGGGGATTAATGCTATGAAAGTCGAATTTGTGGTCCCCAAGATGAACCCATGAATCCAAGATTTTTCAACTATTGCCAAAAAATATGGGATCATCAAATCAATGAAGCGAATAAAAGTTCATTACCCTACGCATTTGAGCTCAAACATTTCTCGTTTGCACATTCCTTCAATTCCCTCATCAATTTCTCCCTTGTGATTGGTTTCCCCAATCGGTCACTATCCTCCGATGTGAATATTTACGACCAGAAATATGTCTCTTGTCTCGATAATTCACCTTTGAAATGTGTGAACATCCCATGTTCAATAGATCTCTATGAACTAAATATATATCTAACATCATCTCTTATCCTCATTATGTAATTGATTTGTTTCTTGGCATTGAAAGTAGTGTGTAAGTATCTAGTCTTTTTATCTCCAGCTTTTATCCATGCCACCTTGCTCTTCATGCAGATGTATTCTTCCCATGAATGGAGAATGTCTCTTCTCTTACACTCCAATTCAATGATCCTATGTCAGTATTCCTGTGAGAAGAAAAATGTGTCCTGAGGATCATTGAAATAACATAGGTAAATGTCAATCTCCCCAAGAGCTTTAGTTTCACCCTTCTTCATCCCCCTATTCCGTTCCTGAGCATCCCCTTTTATCTCTCTAAGATTTCAAGATATGGATGTCATGTGATTGTATGGATGAGGAAGTAATGATTGAGACCAAACATTTCATACGAGATCCCCAAATTCATCCATTTTAAACCATTTTAGGTTGAATTTTAAGGGTTATGATCTCTTTTGTTCCCGTTCATCCCATTTCCACATAATGGGAAAGTGATCATAAATAAATATTGGAATAATATAACATCTTATATCTATTGGATGATTAACCATAGTTTGATTAACCAGAAACCTGTCAATTATTTTTTAGATACCCTCCCCACTAGTTCTTCCATTCATCTATGTGGGGCTAGAGGATCTAGTGTCACATCTAATAAGGAAAAATACTCCATCAAACCTCTAAAATGATCAACCATAATATCTATTATAGACTTATTTCCCCAAATCTCTTCCCTCCCCATCAAAAAATCAAGATCCCCCAAGATGATCATGGAACTTAATCGAAGGATTCCATATTCTGCAACCTAGTCACAATATAGTCTACACCCCACATATTGAGCATATGAATTGAAAATTTAGACCCTTTGATAGATTCCCACCATGTGAACGGTCATGATAATCCCGGAACACTACAAAAATGCCTACATATCAATAATTTTTGGATCCCACATAACCCCCATACAACTAGGTAATCCAATAACATCATTTGCAACTACATTCCATGCAGGACACAATAACATTGCCTCCCATGCCATATCTATGCAAACAATTGTTTCTTGGAAAAGGATTAGAGAGGGTTTATTAGCCCAAACACTACCTCTGAGGGAGACTAATTTTGGGGTTGCTCCAAAACCCCAGATGTTAATGGAAATAATAATCATAGAGGCACCACATGAATGGTTACATCCCTTAAAAGGACCAGGACTCCATCAAAATAAGAAATAGAGACATTCTAAACAGTAAAATCATAATCAGTATCAAACTAGTTATTAGGATATCTAACCTCATTGGCATAACCCAATTCGATCTTGTTACGGGTTGAAACTTTTTTATATTTGTTGGGTTTCTTCTTCCTACGTGTGATATTTTTATATGATTGACCTCCAAAATAAAGAGGATTATGCAAAAGGGATCTCTTAATAGGAAGGGGAGCTAGATTCTCATATGAGGACAAAATAACCTCCAATTCCTTGTGAGGGGAAAATGTACAAGGGGACAAGACCATATCCAAAGGCCAGAATGGAAACCTAGCTACATAGGATGACTTATTGGAAAAATGGGAGAACACAACTACAATCTGATTTTGAGGGACAAGAGCCTCACGGTTGAATTCATTCATGCAATCTGCAGATGGATGGGGATAGCATGATGGATGATTAGAGGATATGTGATTGACCATTAGCAAAGGTTGAAATGGCATAACTTCTTCAAGGGTCGACTTGCCATAGGGGATTCACTTTATTAATTATCATGTTCATTCATAAAGGGGGTTTTAATATTGTGAAAAATAGAGCCAATATATTATAGATATTGGGGTGAGGATTTTGGGTAGAGGGTCATATGTTTTGGAGGTATTAAAATAAGTATTTGATAAAACTAGGATATATCTACTAAAATAGACATGCAGTGGTATTGACTATTTAGTAATAAAAATAAAAGGGTAACCTATTTTGTGAACACACTGATGGTTGTTAATCTCACCACATGAAAGGATGTTATGAGTTCAAATAGCCACACAGAGGAGAATATTATAGGCTACCAGTACTTTTTTACAACCTTTCAAATTAGATGTGAATGGAGAGGACTTTGTGAAGGTTTTTTGCGATGTTCAATGTTTTCTAGGCTTTGATTGTTTATGAAAATTGTGGCATGAGGAGTTGTTACCCAACTCAATGTGGTAAGGGGAGCTGGATTTAGTTGTAGATTTGGGCATGGTGAAGATGCCAAAGGTTGCAAGGTGAATTTTGGTGGATACAAGGACAATGATAGTTTTTATTCATTGAGGAAGAGTAGGTTAGACTCCTATTGCTTGGTGGGAGATCTAAACAATAAGGGGGAACTGGAAAATTCATTTATGCCTTTCGACACCATCATCGATGACATTTCTCCTTAATGGTTTTTCTTGTTGGTTAGTTGGTGTTGGGAAATAATATGATGGATACAGTCAGGGATGAGGTTCGTCACTATGAAGGGTGTCATGATGCCATGGGTGCTACGGTCCTTTTTCTCTTCTTATCTGCTAGTGTGGGTTGCTGACTTTCATTGGGTTGGCCATGGTTGGGGCTTCATTGTCGTTTTTGTTCCTATCAAATATGTTTTCAGTTATTCGATGGCATCTCTATTGGTGGCCTTGTGTCATTTTCTTCCTGGATATTTTCAAGGCCCTACTCCTCCTCAAGTGGAGCACTTCGTTTTGTCTTTTCAATGAATAAAATGGGTCCATATTTCCACATTCCACTTTCTATTTCATGAAATCCTTTTAAATAATGAATTTAATATTCATCTGAGGGTTTGATTGTGGCAACAATGACATGGTATATCCTCATGAAAAATTTCTACCAGATATGAAGAAAAGGTCCTGAAAAATATGTACATTGAGAAATTTGGTGCAAGAAAGAACTTCTACATGTTTTAGAAAAGAATAAATAAGACAAGATAAAGAGGTATTGCCCACATGGAAAAACTCACAGAAATAAATGCATAATAAGGATGAACTTACAAGTTTTCAATAGGTCGAAAGGAAATTTTAGAAAGAATCCGTACAATCATATGTATATGTATGGCCATATGGAGCAATACAATAGTTTTACAACCTTTGCATTTTATTTTTTGTATCATATACCTCATTTTGAGATTATTATGATGATCATTCAATTGTTATTTTGATAGCTTCTGGAGGTTTCCTTGAGGAATGCAAAGATGATTTTGAGAATAAATTACTTAAGTATCTACAAAACTCTTTTAGTCTTCCATTGCTTAAATTTTCAGCCATTGTGTGATTGATACTATGATCTGAAAGTAATTTCTACATTATAGTAAATTTAGCAATTTACCTATTTCACTAGGATCATATGAATAATAGTCACCTAGTCTTGAAATTTTGTAATATACTTAACCCCAAATACCTAAAAAGGTTAAATATGCCTCCAAATATGTGAAAATGTGTCCTTACCCAAAAAAAAATCTACTTGAGGGGGACACAAACCTTCAGATACATGGAAGCTCTTCCATTATGGTTATTTCTCACTGCTTCTTACCTGTAACCTCCCCCAGCGACCTCCTTGAAGAGGGTGTCCAACTTCAAGACTCAAGTGGGCCTTTGACCAAACCCATGTCTAACTTAGTGCTACATGGCATGATTTCAAGTTGGATGTTCATCTTGTAAAGCTCCCTTTTCTCTCAGATACTTCATCCACATTGTCTTAAGCCCTAGTTTTAACCTAAGAACAATGGTATCCATCAATAGCATGACAAAAGAGAATGTAATAAATTTAATAATTGCGCAAATTACATGTAAAATATGATGGTGAAATGCATCTCTTAAACAACCTTCATCAAGACAACCATACACCTTCTATATTCTTTTTTTTTTTCCTTTGGATGATGAAAAGTTCTCAGGCTTGATGGATATCGAATGTAGATAGTTGTCGAGTGATAAAAAGGTGCTTTTTAACTCCTAATTACCTCACATTAATTGTCAACCCAGGGACGACTTTTTATTTCAAGAGTGTACTCAGTCTGAGGCGGCTATTTACTCAAGAGTAATGTTATGAAAGATGTAGTACATTGCTCAAAATACAAAAGTAAATGAATGCTGAAAAAGAAATCAAATACACAACATAAACTCAAATACTCTGAAATCCAACTATTTACTCAGCAAACATCAATCGAGGATACAGTAGCAATAACTCATTCCTCTAGAGATTGATACAATTGAAATAAACTAGAACAAGACAATCAATCTGAGAATGAGGAAGCAGTAACGAATGTTATCTACAGTTGACAGCCTTGCTTAAAAGAAATTAAAAGGAAATTAAAATTGAACTAAAGTGGCTATTGAAACTAAATTAGGAAAACTCTTTAAAAGCAACCTCTTGCAATTAACTAATAGAAATGAACAACAAAGTAAATGGACAACAAACTATAATTAAAGGAATCTGAATAGCAAACTCTAATTAATGGAAATGAACAACAACAAAGACAAATTAATAGCATTCTTTACTCTAAGAATAAATCGGACAACACATAGAAATAGAACAACATTGATTAATGATGGGATATGAAAGAATGCTGGAAAGTTGAATATAAATACACAATAACTTAACACACAACACGCCTTAATAGTAATCTGATATTGGTAGTCTGATTATCAGTCTTAGTTATAAAGAACACAACTTTATTTTGTAATGGAACAACAACATTCATAGATCCAACAATCGCAAGGAAATATAATCTCTAAGATGAATTCAGCAATACCAATTAATAAGTGTTACAACACAGATACTCTCTAATTGAATAGCAATAACATTCTGTAAGGATCACCAACATTATATCAATGATTAAAAGAACAAAAATGCGTTGCCAAGTCAAGATGAATCAATACGACATTCCTATCATAGAGAATGATATTGATCAGTTGAACATAAATCAAACATAACAGAACTGTGATGTAAAATAATAGAACATACCAGATTACTGAATAAAGCTAATAAGAAAAACAACACATGAACTATAGATATAATATACTGCAGCGTAATCCACCAGTGGGTGGGCCCTTAGCCACCAGCAGACACTGCTGGGCTACTTCAGGTGAGAAGAATGAGAAGCAACTCCCAAATCATATATTAATCATCAAATTGTGAAATCATTACTACAGCAAAAGCTTGAGAATTACAACATGCAACAATCCCTTCTTCTTCCTACCCTATCATGAATCCTTGCTTCTAAATCTGTAATTCAAATCATAATACTAAATCCTTAAGTATCCATCTCTAAATTCATCATCCCTCTCCAAATTAATCACTCCCTTCTCTGATCTCTATTCACATTTAAATAGAGAGAGATCAGAGAGAAGTTACAACAAAGATAATTACAACATGATTTCTATTACAAAATTGGATTGATTCTAACCAATTGATCAACAAGAAAATATATTCCCATTCAAATTTTAACAAGAGCAAGGCGAATTTGGTCTTTACAACTAAGATTTGGAGGACGACCGCAACAGCAAATCTAAGAAAATTGTGCTCAAAGAACTCTACGTTTCTCTTAGTACAAGCTGAATTTGGGCAAACCGTTCTTTAATAAAGTTAATTCGGTTTGTTTTGGACAAAACCTATGTTCCAGATTTTCCAAATTCTTCATCATTTTCTTAGAATCGCAACCGCAAACTGTAACTTCTTATTCCAATGAATTTTTGAGCTGGCACATTTAATGGTCAAATCTTCAATCTAGAAATTATCTTGGAGGTTAAAAATGGTGAATAATGTTACAACTAATTTATTGAAACTATCATTGATAAAATCATGCATAATCATCAATTTATTAGAAATAAAGGGGACTAAATAATATTCATTCATAAGAGCATAAATCATTATAAAATAGAATTATATGATAAACCGTGATTAATAACATGATAAAGAAAAGTAAAAATGGATGAAATAAGTGTTAAAAAGGTGGTCGTATTCACGGCCCAACACACCCCCACACTAAATATATTGCATGTCCCCATGCAACAAAAACTGAATATGTTGCATGTCCTCATGCAACCCAAATACAAAACCCATGTGTTAACCAAGCAAAAAAAAATTGTTCATCTCAGCTCATAGAACAAATGAATTCTTCCTCACTTAATGACTATTCAATTTTAGCAATCTTGATGAAGGCATAACAATAAAGTTGGAGCAAAATATGATATAAGTGAAAGCAACCTTCATTAACCATTTTCCCAAAAACTATGAACCCGATTTTGTTGAAATATATTAATGCTTATATGATCCAAAAATCAGATCGTTTTGATGCACGAATCTTGAGATATAAAAAAAATGGTTGTAGTTGAGAGTGAACGATTTCCAAATTTTTATGAACCAATTCAACTTGAAATTATCTGGGTTTATGTATTTTAATGATACCTCTCTGTTTTCCGAAAATCACAAGAATTGAGTTCATAGTTTTAAAAATATTATGGAAATCAATTTCTACACTGAAATTCTATGCTTTAAATGAGAAAGAAAATAGAAAACATCCATCATGCATAGCAATTCCTCCCCCTCTCTGAAAAATTATCATGCCCTCATGCAATGCTAGAAAAAAAATTGAGGTGGGTGCTACCATATGTTGAATGGTATGCTTGGTGTAAAACAACATGGAATAAGGCAGGTGTTTAGAATGAATAAGAATATCAATGGATGATAAAGATAGGGTCATAAGAAAGAAATGAATGAAATGCAAACTCCCCCAAACTGAAAGATGGTATGCCGCTGAAAAATGGGAAGTGGTAAAGATGTGGAATGAAAGATGATAAACAATGCTCAATGGATTTTCATTAAATTCTCCTAAATTCGTAATAAATCAGAAAATTATGCTTTTTTACCTCAATTTTTACCTCCAAAAATAAAACTGTGGAATGACGTATATGTACTAGCAGTTGTTGAAGCTGATGTAGGCAAAGTTGGTGTTGAAGGTGATGCAAAAGGTGGAATCCAGGTAAGCACATAATGTCTAAAGAATTGTTCGCGTTCGCAAGTTGCTCGAGCCGCTTCTGTTAGTTGCAATAGTGTGGTCATGCTGTGAATACAATTTCCCCTGCATACTTGTTGTTCTCCTGTAAACAAATCACAATGTTGCATACAATGTTCTTAAATCCACAGTGTTAGTTTTGAATAGCAAAAGATAAGATGCATATAAAAATTTCAATCAGAAAAACTTATGTATGCATGCAATACTAATAATTTTTCAAATCAACAAGTTATGGCAGAGTCCAATAATCATATCGCATGCTATCCCTAATGCATACATGCCCCCCTCCAGTTGGAAAAGGGATACCATGACCATAAAGCATATGAAAGGTGTTATGCTGACAGCAAGGCACAAGAATGAACAATACAACAGTAAATGAAGGAGAGTACACATATCAATGATAGGACAGTGAGAGCTATGGTTATAATGAGAGAAAAGTGTATAAATATAGTTATGAATAAGAGATAGGACGCTTTGGATTGATGATAAGTTATGAAAAGGAAAAACAACGACAATATGCCAAAAAGATGCTTTACTGACGAATTCTAGCTGAAAAATTATGTGATTGATCAGAAAACAATTTCTCATGCACAAAGGTTCAAAATAGGGAAAAAAATTAAGGAAATAACTTCTCCGATTAAAAGAAAAAAATAAGAAAACAGTATTATAGTAAAAATTTTGATAAGATATAACTTCAATAACATAAGCAGAGCCTCTGCTGCTAGCAGGTGTCCATAGCCTCGACAGGGTTGCTTTTTAACCCATATGAGCCAGGATCCTCGATTTATAAATGGAGAATTCCAGTGTTGTTCTATAGAAGAGATCAATATGCTGGCATGGTAACCAGATAACCACACTGCCATTCACTAGGAGGTAGCAAAAGTGATAAGGCTGGCTCGTGATGAGACCTCCTATTCCAAGGATAATTTAGTTATCCAATGGATCATAACCCTGGTGTGGTGGCCTTAATTAGAATGTCACTTTCTTATAGCCTTATGAACATGCTAGGTTGGCTTGTAATGAGACCCCCTATCCTCCATATGTGAACAAAATTTGGTTTTTATTACACATTTTTATGATAAAAAGAGGGAGGCTCAGTACTCCTTAAGAGTAGGGATGGTGGAAGAAGTTGAACATGTCAATAGAAAAAAATATACCCATAATCTCATTTATTACAGACAAAGAATATTATAACCAGGAAGGGTGGAACCAGCATGGTATTAAGATGATCAATCAATATCATGTTCAATAGAAAAAAATGCAGTAAAGTAGTATATAAATAATTGTGTCCTTTTTGAAAAGAATCTATCATCAAGAAGATGTCCTGTTAAAGATCATAACGTAAATGATATTAACTCACTTCAAAAGAATCCATAATTCTTTTCCTCATAAAAGCAGTGTACTTCATGCCATGAAAGAAAATAAGGAAAATCTGGTTGAGATAAACTAGGAATAATCTCACAAGCGGAAGGAAGGGTGGCTCTTGAAGATAATCCCAAAGTGTTGCTTCTTAGAAGGAACAATGAAAACACTCAAAAAAAGTGTTGTTCCTTGTAGGGAAAAACTAAGGAAAGGCACACCAAAAAGCAAAAATACACACAAAAAAGTGTGAAAATTAAAATGTCGTTCCTTTGGAAAAATGAACAGAAAAAACACTAAAAAAAAGTGTTGTTCCTTGTAGGGAGCAACAAAGGAAATGCACACCAAAAAGCAAAAATACACACAAAAAAGTGTGAAAATGCAAATGTCGTTCCTTTAGAAAAAGGAACAGCAAAAACTAAAAGTGTCGTTCCTTTAGAAAAGGAACAGCAAAAATGCAAGTGTCATTCCTTTGGAAAAGAAATAGCAAAAATCAAAAGTGTCGTTCCTTTGGAAAAGAAACAACAAAAACGCAAGTGTCGTTCCTTTGGAAAAGGAACAACAAAAATGAAAAGTGTCATTCCTTTGGAAAAGGAACAGCAAAACGAAAAGTGTCGTTCCTTTGGAAGAAGAACAGTAAAAAATGAAAAGTGTCGTTCCTTTGGAAAAGGAACATCAAAAACGCAACTGTTGTTCCTTTGGAAAAGGAATAGCAAAAATGAAAAGTGTCATTCCTTTGGAAAAGGAACAACAAAAATAAAAAGTGTCATTCCTTTCGAAAAGGAACAACAAAAAACGCAAGTGTTATTCCTTTGGGAAAGGAACAACAAAAATGAAAGGTGTCATTCCTTTCGAAAAGGAATATCAGAAATGCAAGTGTTGTTCCTTTTCAAAAATGAAAAGTGCAGAAGTGTTGTTCCATTCGAAAAGGAACAGCAAAATGTGAAAGTACAGAATTGTTGTTCCATTCGGAAAGGAACAACAAAATGTGAAAGTGCAGAACTGTTGTTCCATTCGAAAAGGAACAACAAAACGTGAAAGTCCAGAAGTGTTGTTCCATTTCGAAAAGGAACAGTAAAACTTATTATTCTATTTCGAAAAAGAACAAAAAACGTGAAAATGGAACAGAAAAATGGACAATCATAAAAAACATCAAAAAAATAAATTAGCTATCCACGACATTGATGCTGAAGATATGTTACAATTTGAATGAAGTAACACCTGAAACACAAAATATAAGAAAAATCAGAAAAGAAACACCATTTTTTTAAAAACAGTATGTAAATAAACAAATTAAGTTACAACAACTATGATGTTATGTAAAAAAAATGATTTCTTCGAAAAATGTTTTGGCAGCAGTGACAAGACATGAATCTTCAAATGGAAATCAATTCTTCATTTCTTCTATTATGAATCCGTTGGGTAATTGACCTTCTTTATTTTCCCAAGACCTGCAAAAAACGAGTATCTACCTGCAATAAAACATTAAATCATGGAGAAAGAGAGGTGTGCGGGCAACCCTAATCCAAAAATTATGCCAAAAAACTAACAAGTAGTTACTTTGTAGAACAAATCCACGGAGAAAATAACAAAGTAGAATTTATCCGTCACTTACGGGACAACAGTGGCCAATCATGCTAACCTGCAGTGTTTTAATCACAACTTCTTTGTTTTTCGTCAAAATTGAGTGGTTCGAAAGCCAAATGAGATCTAATTCAAGGTTTATCTCCAGTAGAAATAGGTTTTAAAATTCAATGATATGATATGTCAATTTTAGTTAGAACAACCTGCATAATAGAGTCATTTTCGATTACCCGGCTTAGACCAACAGTTGATATTTGAAGCATAACTTTTTCGTTTGATGTCAGATTTGAATGATTCAAATTGGAAATGAAAATATATTAATCTATGTATCTCCAATAGAAATATGTTTTGAAGAAAAGAATAATTGATAGGTCAAATATTGTAAGGAACAACCGGAAAGACAGAGTTTTAAGAGTGTTGATTTACGGTAGACAATCAATAGTTTGATCATAAATTGCTCATATGATATCAAAAATGTGTGATACCAATTAAATTTTAAACTAGATTCATAGGGTAATCTATCATAGGATCAGGTTTTAAAAATTCATTCATTTAGGCCTCCAAAAACGGATTGTCCCAACTTTGTTCCTGAGCTGCCCGCTAGACATCCGGTCAATGTTCTGGTTCTAACTTTTTATTCTCAAATGAAAATTGAGTGATTCAAATTGGGTTGGAAAGTAGAAATCAAGGGCTACTTAGGATAGGAACATGTTTTAAAAATATTCCCTTTTGGTCCCTCAAAACATGACTGTCCCGACTGTTTTTGCAGAAATTCCATCAAGCCCACAAGCCAAAAAAAATATGATATTGAAGCATTTTTCAAATTGGTGATAAAAGTGAATATGAGTGTTTGTGGAACTATTATTTCCATTATAATTAATTTACATACACAAATGAATTAAAAAATTATCACCAATGTTGATTTTCATAGCATGTTGCAACAAAAGACAACTAGTTTTACATAAAAAAACAAAATGCATTTATTTATTCCCTTATTTATTTTATTTTCTACACTAACCTATTTTGATTTGAAAAATGAATATGACTATGTATATGAGTACTTCCAATGGAGCCATTTTTTAAATAAGGCTTCATGTATACACAAATTTGAAAAATGCATATTAATGAATATTAGGGTATGAGAAGCCAACTTTCCTTGAAAAGATGGAATCAAAAATTGTTAAAGTATGGAGCAATGTTGTAAACAAATGATGTTATGAAACCTATCTTTATATATCCTTTACTTTTTATTTCCCATAGCCATAATACCATGAATTTCTTGAGCTTTTAAAATAACTTGTTGATGCATACTAAAAGAAACTTCATTTTCTTCCATAGCTTCTACAATTTTTGAATTTGAAACATTCTGAATCTCATTGTAAGTTTTGTCTAATGGTGCATGTGAGATAGAATGGGTGGGACAGGTGGGTAAATTTGGCAGTTCAACACTGTAAGCATGTTGTACTGGTTTATTATGATGAGGGTGTGGAATGAGTTGAGTAGGAAATTGTGTATGGAATGGAGCATTGTGATGATGTGGTTGGTTGGGTTGAGTGGGTAAATTTGATATGCAAGTAGGGTGTTGTGGAAGAGCTGGTGGAGAATATGGAGAATGTGCTTGTGCTACAAGATGAGGGAGAGTAGTCATAAAATCATAAGGTGAACCATGCCAAGCTTGTAGACAAAATTTCTGGTGCTTATATTGAGATTGACATGGTTTCCCTAACATATTAGTATTCCATAATGGATTATGCAATTAATAGAATGGAGAATAAGTGTTTTGAACCATACCTGTAGGCCATGATTTCCATTTTTTGACCTTGTTGCAGCTTCCTCATCTCTTTGATATGATACTCCCATCCTAGATAAGGAAGAACAACTATCTATGGGTTTCTCCTTTCGGTCATGAGGGAAAAACACTTCATCAAATTCTTGATTTTTATGAACTTGCAAAACATCCAATTTTTCATTTAGAGAGCTAATAAAATCAACTTTAAAATTTTCAAATAAAGCATTGATTTCAGCTCTTATGTCTCTTGTTCTTATAGCGTATTTGGAAGAGAAAGAACAAACATCTCTACAATTCTTACCAGGCTTGGAGATTCCTCTTGAATACCTTACGCACAACTCACAAACATCATCATATGATAACTGAAAAACATCACCTTTTTCTATCAGATTTAAGAGTTCTAAAAATTTATCTTTGATTCCTTTAAGGAGTGTTTTTAAGATCACTTTTTCCAAATGCTTATATTTTGATTTTTGAAGGTTGTATTGAAATAGATCTACATAGTCCTCCAAGCAATCATATTCCCCTTGTATCATAACAAAAATATCTTCATTGGCCTTGCAATAGTCGTGGTACTTCTTCAAGAATATGTTCTTCATGTCCTCCCATGTTTGGATGCAATTCCCACCTAGCCTCATGAACCATCGAAGAGCTGCTCCTTTTAGAGTTTGATCGTTAGTGTAATAATCATATCCTCTACAAAGTATTTCAAACTCAAATAAAAATATATCTAGGTCTTCATTTTTCAAACCATGAAAATTTGGTAAAGATGGGGGAATTATGTGCATTTGTGTCACTCCTCCTAGATCTTTGATAGGAAATTCAAAAGTAAAAATGTGAGCCATTTCTTACCATAATAGAAGATGTTCTTCATTGTTTATTGAAGGCTCCTTCTTCAAATGTTCCTGTCAATTGGTTAGTGAAATGGGTGGTGCTTACATCACCACTTCAGAAATTCATGAGATTTGTTTTTCAAAATTTCTATTTTTTTCTAGTCATTCATACAAAAATTCAAACATTTACCCTAAGTTATTTAACAATTTTGTTGGAAAGCAGGTGGGGGAGCAGCGCTTTTACATGCTCCTGTATGCAGGTTCTTACCTTTCGTTTTTAATAACCAATTCTTTCCTAACAGGCACTCATCGGATGCACACTATTCTTTTAAAAATAGCTACACTCTGCCCGGCAACGGCGCCAAAATGTCGAGTGATAAAAAGGTGTCTTTTTAACTCCTAATTATCTCACATTAATTGTCAACCCAGGGACGACTTTTTCTTTCAAGATTATACTCAGTCTGAGGCAGCTATCTACTCAAGAGTAATGTTATGAAAGATGTAGTACAATGCTCAAAATACAAAGTAAATGAATGCTTCAAAAGAAATCTAACTACGACAACATAAACTCAAATACTCTGAAATCCAACTATTTACTCAGCAAACAGAAATCGAGGATACAGTAGTAATAATTCATTCCTCTGGAGATTGATACAATTGAAATCAACTAGAACAAGACAATCAATCTGAGAACGAGGAAGGAGTAACCAATGTTCTCTACAGTTGACAGCCCTGCTTAAAATAAATTAAAGGGAAATCGAAATTGAACTAAAGTAGCTATTGAAAGTAAATTAGGAAAACTCTTTAAAAGCAACCTCTTGCCATTAACTAATAGAAATGAACAACAAAGTAAATGGACAACAAACTATAATTAAAGGAATATGAATAGCAAACTCTAATTAATGGAAATGAACAACAGCAAAGCCAAATTAATAGCAATCTTTACTCTAAGAATAAATCGGACAGCACACAGAAACATAACAACATTGAATAATGATGGGACATGAAACAACATTGAAAAGTAAAATATAAATGCACAATAACTTCATACACGACACGCCTTAATAGTAATCTGATCTTGGTAATCTGATTATCAGTCTTAGTTATAAACAACACGACTGTATTTTGTAATGGAACAAGAACGTTCATAGATCCAACAATCGCAAGGAAATATAATCTCTAAGATGAATTCAGTAATACCAATTAATAAGTGTGACAGCACGGATACTCTGTAATTGAATAGCAATAACTTTCTGTAAGGATCAGCAACATTATATCAATGATTAAAAGAACAGCAATGCGTTACCAAGTCAAGATGAATCAATACGACATTCCTGTCATAGAGAATGATATTGATCAGTTGAACATAAATCAAACATAACATAATCGTGATGTAAAATAACAAAACATACCAGATTACTGAATAAAGCTAATAAGCAAAACCACGCATGAACTATAGATATAATATACAACAGCAGCGTAATCCACCAGTGGCTGGGCCGTTGCCGCCAACGGATGTTGCTGGGCTACTTCAGGTGAGAAGAATGAGTAGCAACTCCCAAATCATATATTAATCATGAAATTGTGAAATAATTACTACAACAAAAGCTTGAGAATTACAACATGCAACAATCTCTTCTTCTTCCTATCCTATCATGAATCCTTGCTTCTGAATCTCTAATTCAAATCATAATTCTGAATCCTTAAGTCTCCATCTCTAAATTCATCATCCCTCTCCAAATTAATCATCCCCTTCTATGATCTTTGTTCTCATTTAAATAGAGAGAGATCAGGGAGAAGTTACAACAAAGATAATTACAAAATGATTTCTATTACAAAATTGGATTGATTCTAACCAATTGATCAACAAGAAAATATATTCCCATTTAACTTTTAACAAGAGCAAGGCGTATTTGGTCTTTGCAGCTGAGATTTGGAGGACGCCCGCAACAACAAATCTGAGAAAATCATGCTCAAAGAACACTACGTTTCTCTTAGTACAAGCCGAATTTGGGTAAATGTTTCTCAATTAAAGTTAATTAGGTCCGTTCTGGACAAAACCCATGTTCCAGATTTTCCCAATTCTTCATCACTTGCTCAGAATCTCAACTGTAAAATTGTCGCTTCTTATTCCAGCGAATTTCTGAGTTGGCACATTTAATGGTCAATTCTTCAATCTAGAAATTATCTTGGAGGTTAAAAATGGTGAATAATGTTGCAACTAATTTATTGAAACTATCATTGATAAAATCATGCATAATCATCAATTTATTAGAAATAAAGGAGAATAAATAATATTCATTCATAAGAGCATAAATCATTATAAAATAGAATTATATGATAAACCGTGATTAATAACATGATAAAGAAAAGTGAAAATGGATGAAATAAGTGTTAAAAAGGTGGTCGTATTCACGGACCAACAATAGTGTTGATAAAACTCATTTAGTTTTTTTATTATTTTTAGGGATCTTTCCACCTACAATAGATTAGTTTGTAGTGATTTGTAATAGGGAAGTGAGAAAACTTTCCAAAGATGCAAACAAACAATAGAATCTTGTGATAGGGAGATAAGTCCAATTATTTTAGTTTTGCTTTGGGAAGCTCTTCTAACACATGAGTTAAGCATGAGATCCTGTTAGAATTGGTGAAGTGATAGTACCCACTTCATTGGATATGATAGAGTGATTTTCATGTATTAGAATGGTACCGAAAGGTACTTCGGGTCACTTAAAATTAAGCCTCCAATTAACCATGTTGAGGAGCTTTCAAGGGGATTGAGTTTTGTTACTTCTCCCTTACGTGTACATCTGATCTGCGACAGTTCCTCTAGGTAGAGTTATTGAAGTTGGTAACCTTAGTGACCATAATCCTAGGGCTATAACCCAATGTGACGACAGAGGGAAGGTCCTGTTGTACTTGAAACAAACTTTGACTAGACTCACTTGGAATTTGTTGAGGGTAATCTTCCCTCAAGATGGCATAAGTGAAGTTACTTGCACCAGATCATTTCATTAAGCAAGTTGTTATGGTAATTGGTTCCACTTGCTCATATCTACAACCACTTTTCACTTTAAATTTTGCGACATTGGATTTCATTACCAACTAGTGATTTTACTATGAAAAGCTTGTATGCATGGTTTGAATCCTTGGATTTTTTAGTGTGTGTTAATTGTTTATTTTTACTTTTAGTGTCTTTAGGTGTGGATTTAGATTTTCCAATTATTAATATTGATATTAAATTTATATAAGTTGAATCTAATGGAAGAAACGCTGGAGGTTACCAATAAATACCTTCCTTTTAACGGGAACCCTGATCCTTTCCCTAATTTTGTAAATGTTGGTCCTCCTTATATGTCTACATTTTCACTTCCTAGATTCACGATAGGTTTACCTGTATGGTTGTTCTCAACTTTTTTAATTCCAAATACTTCAATTGTACTAGCTCAACTGAGTTTTTCACCTCAACCGATTTCACCATCTCAACATCATCAACCTACTCTTGACCCTTTACCTTCTTCACCCAACATGTCCTCCTCCCTTTCTTCTTCTTCTCTTAGTAAAATCCTTGATGCTAGTAACCAGGTGACTAAGAAGAAGAAGAAAGGGAAGAAGAAGAAGAAGTCAAGTAAAAAAGTATTCAACCAACCAACCATGGATATAAGAATTGGTAATGTTGAGGAAACTTCCACAATGTATCATAAGCAAAAATACCCTTGCAAGATTTATAAGAGTGGCCATTTCCTTATCAATTGTCTTGGTATTCCTAAGGTCTTGGAAGTATGGTCCAATAATTCTTATCAACTTACTATTGATCCATCAATCAGTGATTGTGAGGTTCATGGGAAAAAGTTAGGTTTCCTTGTAGGTTATGCAAGTGGATTCATCATAGTCACTTTTTCCCTCATATGGATGAAGCCTCAAAATTGTTGGAAAAACTTAGTGTTTCACAACAACAACTTCTAACTATTTACCACAAATTTTCTGTTAGTCTACTGTTAGTTGAGGAAGTGACTGATCTAAATCCGAGTATAGTCAATCCTACTCTTCCATTGGAGAGTGAAACATGTCTCACTCAGGTTGATGGACCATTTTTTGATCAAGTGGTTGAATCAATTCCATCTTCGGTCAATTCCACTCTCCCTTTCGAGAGTGAACTTCATACCGCTCAGGTTCTTCATGTTACCTTAGAATTCTTCTACACATGGGGGCATTTCATCTGTTTCTTTTGAACCCCATCTATGTAATGAGACTATTTCTTTTTATTAGAATAGGCTGATAGAACCTTGTCTTTTTTCTTCCACCCCTTTCTAAATAATTGTGAAGGCTTATGGTAAGAATGTGCATCACACAAATGTAGATAAAAGTGCTTCTGTCAGTATTTTATCCTTGATAGCTTGGCAAGATTTGGGTTCCCCTTAGCTTGTGCCTATTACACAAAATCAATTAGCTTTTAACATAATCGTTGGTGAATCTTTAGGAATCCTTCCTAAATTACCTATTACTTTGGAAGGTAAGACTATCTGTATTGATCTTATGGTAGTCCAAGGCCCCTTGGATTTCAATTTTCTCCTCGGAAGCGACTATGTCTATGACATGAAAGTTGTCTTATCAATACTCTTTCATGTGATGTCCTTCCCTCACAATGGAAACATTGTGATGGTTAATAAGCTTTAATAAGTTGATATTTCTTTGACTACCAGTGATCTGACACCCCTAAATATTCCTTATATGGAAGTGGTACCCACCCTGCCACTGGTCAATTACGTGGCAACCTATCCCATGTTTTCAATTACTGATGCAAGCAAGCCTCTCACTGTTTACTTGAATTCTTTTAAATTAGATCTGGTAACTGACATTGTCAAAACTTCAATGGGGGCATTTGAATAGGATTTTCTTATCCCTATTGATCCCCTTCAAATGTGTTCCTTCTAGAGAACTGTTCTTCCATCTCATGAAGACCTTTTGGAAGCCATGATCAAGGGGTGTACCTTGACATGTGTTTCTTCCATTTGAAAGTTATGCACCTTGTTGTAATTATGCCGAGGGCATGAAAAATTATCTCAAGCACAATTTTCTTTTTTTCAAGCTTTTTTAAAAATGAAACCAAAGTTCAAGAACAATTTTCTCTATTTCAAGCTTGTGTAAAAATGAAGCCTGTCTCGAGTCCATTTCAGTTATTATTTTCAGACTCATTAAAGTCATGAAACTCCAAAGCTTCTTTTTCTATCTTTTCATACTCATAAAATGTACATGAAAATGTCAAGTTCTTTCTGTCTTTTTCTGGTCGTTAATTAAAATTAAAAGTCGGTGATTTGAGTTAATTTTTATCACTTTTTTGAACTCGTTAAAGCTTATGAAAAAAATGAAACCATGGAGTTCTCTTTACGCCCTATTGAGACTCCTTAAAAATGAAAGGATTGTCGAGTACTTGATTGTTCGAACTCGTAAAAGCAAATGAATAAACGTCCTCTCAATATAAGTTTACTCCTTTTATGGACTGAATGACAATATTTATAAAGAAGGTATACGTTGAATGATTATAGTCAATAGAGTTCTCTCCTGCATTATTTTATCCATTTTTAGGCTTGAGGGACTCCCTAAAACTGAAAAACACTACGATTTACTTTCTCTGGGCTTGTTAAAATTTTACGGTAAAAGAACTGAATGAGTTTTATTTCTATGTCTTTTAAAGCTCATTAACAACATGAAAATGACATCGAGCTACCCCTTTACTGGACTTGTAAAAATTAAACAGTATATGACTCATTAAGCATAATAGGACTGAACCACTCCTTCATATGGTTCGTCATCTGAAGGATGAGCTTATATGACAAGCATATGTTATCCTCTTCAAGCTTGTGAAAAACAAATAGGTACTTACTAGTAATGGTGGAGGGAAATAGGGAAAGGGTACTCATTTTACATTCATTATAAAGGCAATATGTCGCTCTTGAACACAAAACTCTGTCACACCTATGTCTGAGTTTGGAAATCAATTTGTCTTATAATTAATAAAACCCCATTGAAAGTATTCAACTGGATTTTAGTATTATCGTTGAGTCAAATGTTGCCAAGTCAATTTTCATGTCACTATGTGCTCAAGAGAAGTTCAACCTCAGTTCATGTTCCTCTGCAAATTTTAGCCTTCAATAGCATTGGCCATCGTTGAGTTAGCCCTTGCAAACTATTCTTCATGTCATATGCTTTCCTGCGATGAGTCACTTCCTATCGACTTCAGCTTATTATCTAGGAAGTTGATCTAGAAACCTTCAGTACCTTGAGGCTTGCATCCCTTAATGGTAGGATTCTCGCTTTCGATGACAGGCTCTCATAATTGGCCTTCAATCGAACAATTTATCAGTGTTCAAATTCAAAACATATTTTCACACTCTATAGATTGTACTAGAGTACCTTGAGAGTCATTGTCAGTATTGGTGGGTTCTCTCACACTTGCTAACGGTTCATATTATTGATCGATAATCAAGTGGTTTCTACCATGTTCAACTTTGAGACATTCACTTGCATGGCTAGATTCGTATTATGGATCAAGAAATGGAGATCAAGACCCTAGATCTAGTTTCATTAATCTAGGCTGCGAGGAGTTATATATTCATGATTATGTACACAATTTCATAGTTGATGTTTGTGTCCATACTATGTCTACTATTGATATGATTCTTGAGTTTTTTCGTACTTGTTCATTCAGTTAGTTTTACTCTAAGCATGGGAATTCCTACCTCAGTGATAATTATATATTACATTGTAATCCTTGAATGTTCTTGCACGTTTCTAACCATTGTCTTTGATCCAATCTTTGGCATGATAAAGCACTTCAATATTTAAAACATTACTTTTCAGACTTCACACTTTAGGGGAAATATGTTACACATCATTTTGTCACCATGACACTTTAATGTTAAAATAGATCTCTTTCCATCCATAAACATGTTTCATTACACTCCCTTAGAGGTCAAACAATTAAAAAGACCTTGGAGAAGATGTGAATTTTGGGTAAAATGGCTTTATAACTTGTTTTATATGACTTGCATTCTTTTCCTAGTCAGTTTCCATGCATTTGCAATTTATATTCCTAAAACCTATGTAAAACTTCACTTTGTCTTCCATTATAGACCATGCACATAACTCAAAGAAAAATAAACAAAAAAAAAGTGAATTCCAGAAGCATTTTTGGGCGAATATAGCCCAACTGAAAGCTTCTAGGTCATATCTATTCGAGCCATACCCCTCAAGTCATTGAGCTAATTCCCTCTCATCAAGGAACCGTAATCCCCCAATTAGAGGATCTCATCCTTCTCTTTTGAATCTCAAAATTCTTCCTCTTGGCCTATAAATTGACTACAAACTAGAGGGATTGGGAGGTTAAGAAAATATATACTTATGTTGTTGGATTTGAATTGGAAGGCTTATCATCTAAGGAGAGGGTTAGTAGCATTTGGGAGGAACCTCATGACATCAAGGAAAAGGTTGTAAGTCTCTTCTTTATCCTTGAATTAATACAAATGAATCCTTTTTCCAGTGTATTGTCCTACTAAAATGATGAATGATTTTTGTCTCTTTTAATAGTCATTAAGATAATTTCAATTTCTAATCTCCTTGATCATTAGATTAAGATTGTTTGAATTTTTAAGTTGCATATGCCTTTGATCTTTCTTATGTCTGTGATTGTAGGTCTTTTTGAGCATTGAGAAGTTGCATCAGGATCGAGCAAGGATCTCTATCAAGCATTTTACAAATAGGTAAGAGGCTTATTCTCCTACTCTTGTATTTATAATTCAAACGAAGTAAGCTTAGGAAAAGAGATATTCAATTGTTTCTTTGTTTCTAGTTTCATTTAGGATCTAGGGAGATCTCTCTTGTCAAAAAGAGTTATTGATCCGCCTAACAACATGGCAAGACCTTTCCTACGTGGAAGACATTAAATGGTGAACTTTAAAATATAATAGATTGTGATTTGAGTGTTAGAATTTGATAAAAATTATATCATGGGAAAGATCTCGATGAGATGAATGCGATGGTATCGTCCAAAGTTAACTCCACTAAATTTTGGAAAGTAGGAATTTCATGACCCATTTCCATAACAAGACCTTGGAGATCAGATTAGCTTGATGTAACACCTTTCACCACCCATGAATAATGTAATGGGGTGGGAGGTTGTGTTACAAATTGGTATCAGAGCTTCCAAGTTCAAAATTTTCACTGGATGAGCTCTAGGATAGGTGAAAAGAAAAGAAAATATGTTGAGCTAGATCTTCAAATATTAAAATTTGGAATTTTGTGTTATTTAAGTAATGGTTATTTATTGGGTTTAAGTGTTTGTTGTTTTTTGAAATTTGTTGGTGATTAATTACTACATGCATATGTGTTTAAGTGGAATCATTTTGTTGTATATAAAAATACACTGATGTTACTTAAATATTGATTTAAGTTGATGCAGTAAGATAAACATCTAGAATGCTTACTAGATTCCTTAGAGCATCCCAACAAGATTGCAAAAGTTGATGAATGCATGATGTAGTAAAAATTATGAAGGGGAATACCTTAACTTATCTTCTATTGGTTTATACTTTTCTTTGATGTTTTGAGAAGTTATCATGAGTTGATGAATAATAACATAGGTATAATAAAATGAAAGAGATGAAATAGTTTAGAGATGCATATCCATTGAATAGATATTAAATAATGATATGCTAGATGGATGAAGGTATGTTAAGTGCATACAGTAATGGATGTGCAAGCATAAAGACTTAAAGTAGTACGTTGTCATAACATGATTCATATGACTAATAGTGTTTAATGATAAGCATGTAACCAAGAGCAGGTTGAAAACACAATTAGAAAGCCAATGAAATTGTTACTTATAGTCTTGGAAGACAGTTAAGGCTATGGAAAATAAGGTGTTGCTAAGAAAATGGCAATGTGACACCTATGCCTGTTGATATGCATGTTGTGACAATGTTTTGAGTAAACTTATAGGGGGTTTGCTACCAATCAGTGGTTTTCTCCATAGAAGTGTTCCAAAAATAATTTATTATGAGTTTTGAATTTTATGCACACTTAAAGTATTGTTTGAATGTTTGGTTAAGTGCATGATATGAGTATGTTATTTTGAGATTGCATGAAATAATGATCATGTTTTAAGACAATTTTTCTAATACGATGTGCTTTGATACAACTAATATGCACATGAGTGCATGGGGGTGCTAGTTGTAGCAATATGACTAATGACTATGTGTTGACTACATACTATGTCATGACTACTAGTCTTGACAAAGGGTTGATTTCAAATCTTGTGGTAACATGGTTTTAAACATGATAATATGTATTCTTTATTTATGGAACATGTGACTGACATGAATTCTAGGTGTGAACAATTGCAAATCAACATGCTTAGTAAATTTATGATGACAAGGTAACAACTGCTTTGTTTATGTTAATATAATTAATAGTTGGGTATGTGTGACAACACATAAGAAGATTCAATTGCAACAAGAAGAAAAATAATGGACAATGGTATGGTGTAGCATAGCATGGAACAATTCCATTATGATTAAGAAAGGGGAACTTCCCCTCAAAGAGTAGATCCATCTAGGAGCTATTTTGGGGGATGTTAAAATATTAAGTTTGTCATAAATCCTTGAAAAAGACTTGGTATAAATTGTGTGTGCGTGTGGTGTTGAATGACACACAACACCAAAACTCACGGGATTGAGTTCTTTTACGTTAATGAATTTTTTATATGTTCTTTTTATTTTATTAGTAGGCTTCATATTTTTATTTTTTGTGTTGGATGTTGATCTTAAGAATGGCCATGTTTCTTTTTTATTTTTCCTTATGTTTGTAGAAAATCCTATAGATTCACAAGCTCATGCCATGTACTAAAGCACAGGACAAGAATCTACTTCTACTTTCAACCAGCAGAAGCGAATAGATCAATGAAAACAATAAGAATAAGTTGAAGATAAATCAATGGCACATAACACAAGATGTATTTGGGGAAATCCACTGCTCAAAACCCCACTATATTTATTGAATATATAAAAAATATGAGTGAACATACAAAGATTTTTCTCACTAGAACAATTCTTCCCAAGTATGCTCAACTCTCACATATCACAAGCTAGCTCTTAGCCAACACTTATCCAATTCTGCAGTTCTCTAAGCTCCTAATCTCTTGCGTAATTTCTATGATGAATAGCTCGTATTTAAAGGGAATTAATGCTTCCAAAACTGCACAACCCAAACATAGGATGAATATCTGATGCATGCATGATATTTACACTCCAATGAATAATACCACTGACAGTACACTATCCATGCACTCTAGTCTCAATTGGGTCTTTCTCTAAACTCACATGCATGAGTTTCCCATGAGGGAATATTCAGTTAACTGGAGTAGCACTAGTGGCTGCATTAGTGCGCCAACTAACTGTTATTCCTCTGTTAGTTCCAAAATTTTTTAGAACTAATTTATCTGAACTTAACTCAATAAACTAAGTGATCTAATTCCAACTCAATTTAAACTCATATTGAACCCCTAAAACTTAGGGAGAACCTATATATGACTACAAAAGACTTCCAACTCAAAATTCCTAAGCTAATTAAGTTAATTAAACTTAATTAAGTATTTACAAGTTGCTATGAGAATATAATACGATTTTAACTCTCAATTTAATTCAAGGACAAATTAAACTGAAATTTCTTGTTGCCATTTCTCAACACTCCCTCTCAACAAGAAATGGATTATCAGCTACCCTGATCCTATCTCTGTGAAACTCAAATTTACATCTTGAAAATGGCTTTGTCAAAATGTCAGCATCATGCTCCTCCATGTGAATGTACTCTAACAAAATAATCGACCTCAATACACAATCTATGAGATGATGATATCAAATATCAATATGCTTGGACCAATCATGAAAAACTGGATTTTCAAAGAGTTTTATACAACTCTTATTATCGTAGTAAATCATAGTTGAATCCATATGCTAACCAAACAAACCAACCAGGATCTTCCTCATCTAGATGGCCTCACATGTTGATTAACTAGCAACCATGTACTCTACCTCTACCCAATTGAGGGCAACCAATCTATGTTTCTTGCTGTACCAAGAAACTGTTGCTAACCCAATAATAAATATCTCTCTTGATTTTCTCTTCCTATCAGATGGAATCCCCACCCAATCTGCATCATTGAATCCTTGAAGCTTCACTCCATCTATCCATCTGTACCATAATCCATACTGAGAAGTGTCCTTGAGGTATCTTAACGCTTGCTTTTCTACCTTCCAAAACAACTTGGTAGGCCTAACCATCACTTCAATCAATTGGTTAACTTCATAGCACATATTTGGTTGTGTGTTCACCAAGTACATGAGTGAACCTATAAGTTTCCTATAAAAGGTAGCTTCAACTACTTCCCCTAAAGTAGCATCCTCCTTCCTCCAATGACCTACTAAAGGAGTCTCCATGGGATTGCCTCTCTCCATGTAGAATCTCTTGAGTATCTCATTGGAATACTTTCCTTGAGACACACAACTCCCCATCTCCCTGCCATACATCCATGCCAAGAAAGTAATCCATGAGCCCAATGTCCTTCATCTCAAACTCCCTTGCAAACTCCTCCTTGCAAGACTTGATCAGTTGATCATCACCTGCCAGTACAAGTTCATCAACATAAAGTACAATGATCAACAACTTACCTTCCACCACTATGTGGTATAGGTTCACATCCGCGTCACTCTTCGTGAAGCCCAACCCAGTGAAGTAGCTATCTATCTTGGTGTACCAAGCATGATATGCTTGCTTCAGCCCATATAACTCTCTCTTAAGCTGACATACACGCGACTCACGGTCAAAGCTTTCAAAACCTTATTGCTTCTCTATGTACACCTCTTCCTAAATCATGCCATTAAGGAACGTTGTCTTCACATCCATTTGATGTATCTTCCCACCCATTTGCATTGATAGTGCCAATATAGATCTGATCGACGAGTACCTTGCAATAGGAGAAAAGGTCTCATCATAATCAATCCCCTCTACCTGTGAAAAGCCATGAGCCAAAAATCTAAACTTATGCTTCTCCACACTACCATCTGCAGCTTGCTTCACCTTGTAAAGCCAATAGAAGCTCACCACTGACTTGTCCTTCGGTCTCAGGACCACATCCCAAACATTGTTATGAACTATGGAGTCATACTCCTCCACCATGGCATCAACCCAAACCATATGTTGCACTACTTCCTTAAAGGAAGATGGCTCTGTCATAACACATTCACCCATAAGATCCATGTATCTAGTCTAACTCTCAGGTGACCTCCTCTGCCTGCGTTGAGAAGTGGGTGATCCCACATTCTCCCATGCATCATCCAACAATTTGTAAGATTCTTTGGTGCTCTTTATTCACTATGTGGAAGACTCTTCTTCAGTGGATGTCTCCATTCCTAAATCCTCTGCATGTGTCTTCTCCACATCAATCTGAGGCTCCTCAACCTTAGGAGTTAAAAGCTCCTCATTTGGATATAGATCAATCTTCCTCTCAAGGGAAACTTGTATGGCCTTCTCCTCATCGAGTCTGACATCCCTACAAACCATTATCATTCTACTAGTCGATAAGTACACCTGATAGTTGTGAGGTGTATCAGTGTATCCCACAAATATCCCCAACTTTGCTATTGATTCAAGATTCTTCTTTGCATCTTTGGTCACAATATATCGATGACCCAAAAATTCTGAACTAACCAACATCTCGCCTCTTACCAGAATAAGCCTCCTCTAGTGTCTTCATCTCAAGTATCCGATGTGGGATACGGTTCTAAACATAAACTGCCGTGTTGCATGCCTTAATCCACAAGTGTAGTGGTAGGCCCTAATCATGCAACATTGCCCTCACTATCCCTACTATGCTTCTATTCTTCCTCTTGGACATCGCATTTTTCTGAGGGTTATGGGGTGTCGTCAACTCCCATTTAATCCCTTCCACTGCACATATGTTCTTAAAATCGTTTGAGACATACTCACCACCATTATCACTCCATAGATATTTAACCTTCTTACCCGAATATTTATCTACCAATTATTTAAACTCACAAAACTTTGTGAAAGTTTGATCCTTTTTCTACATGAAAAATATGCATCATTTATGAGAATATTCATCAAAAAATTTAACATAATACCTGTGTTTGGTCGCGGAATTTTGTCGAGAATGGTCCACACACATCTGAGTGGACTCACTCTAAAATAACCTCTTCTCGATTGTTTCTATCGTGAAAGGAAGACTTGGTGTATTTTTCCAAAGTATATCCCTTTCATGTGTCAAATTTCTCAAGTGTACCTTTGGAAAGACCGGTAGAGATCTATTGCAATATATTCAAATCCCCATGATGCAAGTGGCCCAATTGTCTGTGCCACAACTCACAAACGTCTCGACTCTGCACCCTTTCTTCTTTTATGCTCAAAGTAGCACACTCCTCTACCTACAGCTTATAGAGATTCTTCACCCAAATCCCTATCTTCTTTACCTAACCCGTGGCTATGTGTCGAAAGAAAACCTTTCCTTTCGAGAAGATCACATCATAGCCACTATCCTTAAGAATGGAAATGGATACCAAGTTCTTCTTCAGCCCGAGAACATACATAACATTCTTCAAGGTGAGTGGAGCCCCATGCTCCCTCTAAAAAGTAATCATGCCCAATCCAGTAAGACTATAATTCACGTCATCGCCCATCTTGATATACATCTGGAGATCTTTCTCCTCCAAGTCACTGAATAACTCTTTGTTGCCTATCATGTGTAATGAAGCTCCACTGTCTAAGTACCATACACTTCCCATAATTGATGACACCATGCATTGAATGAGGTAAAATTCCAATTGGAATTGAGAGGCGAAAGCCTCACCTTCCACTCCTCTTGAGGACTTCTTGAGTGGACAATTTGTATAAAAATAGCCCAGCTCATGACAATGAAAGCACTTAACTTTCGTCATGTCTTTCTTCTTACCTCCATGATAAGAATTTGATTTGGAATGGGAACCTTTCCCTTTCCCCTTATTCTCCTTAATCACTAAGGCACAATTCTCTTCATCACCAGTCTTTGATGAAGATCCATCCCTGTTGTTTCTCCTGATCTCCTCCTACATCAAATCTGACCACAATCATTCCCAATCTGGCAGCTTCTCCGAACCATTGACAAAATCCTGATAACTATCCCAACTCTTTGGGAGTCCTAGAAGAGCAATAATCATCATATCATCCTCAACAACCATGATTCCAACACTTCCAAGTTCATCACGACATTGAGTGAACTTGATCAAGTATTTTGGAATAATCTCACCTTTCTCCATTTTGATATTTCGAAGTTTGTCCTTCAATGCCAATTTTCTTTGGTCACTACAATTCTGATACAAGTCTATAATGTTTTCCACATAGCATATGAAGTTTCCTTTCCATGGAGACTTGAGACAATGTGGTCTCGAACTCCCTCAAGGATTATCTGCCTTGCCTTCGCCACACACTTCTTCCTTTCGACTAAATTCTATGAATTTGATGCTGCTGGCTTAGGAATTTCTTGATCAACGAATTCCTTCAAGCCATTATCCTCTAACAAATCTTGCATTCTCTCCATCTAGGATATAAAACTAAATCTTCCTTCAAAGGCATACTCGAGCTGCAAACCATAGAATGCCATCTACTGATCTTGAAGTATGTATTGCAAATTTGAATTTCACTTGTAACCCAAAACTCAAAACTTCGAAATCGCCTCTAGTATATTGTTCTCAGCTCTGATGCCATGTAGAAAATCTTGTAGATTCATAAGCTCATGCAATGTACTAAATCACAAGACATGAATATACTTCTACTTTCAACCAACATAAGCCAATAGGCCAATGAAGACAATAAGAACAAGAAGCAGATAAATCAATGGCACATAACACAAGATGTATCTAGGGAAAGCCATTTCTCAAAACCTTGCTATCTATGTTGCATATATCATAAATATGAGTGAATATTTGAATATGTTTCGCACTAGAACAATTCCGCACAAGTATTCTCAACTCTCACAGCTCACAAGCTAGCTCTTAGCTAACACTTAGCCAATTCTGCAACTCTCCAAGCTCCTAATATCTTACGTAATTCCTAGGATGAATAGCTTGTATTTAAATGGAATTCATGCTTCCAAAACTGTGAAATCCAAAAATAAGATTAATCTCTGATGCCTACATGATATTTACACTCTAGCAAATAATACCAATTGTCCCTGCACTCTAGTCTCAACTGGGTCTTTCTCTGAACTAACATGCATGAGTTTCTCATGAGGGAATATTCAGTTAACTGGAGTAGCACTAGTGGATGTATTAGTGCACCAACTTACTGTTAGTCCTCTATTAGTTCCAAAAAAATTTTAGAACTAATTTAACTAAACTAAACTCAATAAAGTGAGCAATCTAATTTCCAACTCAATTTAAACTCATACTAGACCCCTAAAACTTAGGGAGAACATATACATGACTACAGAAAGACTTCCAACTCGAAATTCCTAAGCTAATTAAGTTAATTAAACTTAATTAACTATTTACAAGTTGTTATGAGAACAAAATTCAATTTTAATTCTCAGTTTAATTCAAGGAAAAATTAAACTAGAATTTCTTTTTGCCATTTCTCAACAAAATGAATGTCATTATGCCATTTTACTTGATCAATTATTATTGGGAATCATTCTTGTGGAATAACGATTGATTATTTCTCATAAAAATCTGATAAATATATGAATGGCATGTTTTAGATAACATAATGAGTTATTTGATGAGATCCCCCATCATGTAAGGGATCCATTGAGCAAGTGATAATTCTTGCTTTTAATTATTATTATGATCATGTGATTATTATATTCATGTGCCATGTTTATAATATGAATGTGACAAGGAAATGCTAATTTTGATATCAACAAATATACTAACTAACTAGATTCCTTGGTCAATCATGAGGCACATACGCCATCGAGTGCTTTCCTTGGTGCTGTGAACCACTTAGTGTATATGGTTCAATTATTACCACTACCAAATTTATAGCTAGCCACTTATATACTTGTAGAACATTGACACCTCCCTTAATGGAGGTGTGATGGTATTGGAGGATAGGTATATTTCCCAAAATGGGGGTTGCCTAAGTGTGTGAGTTGTGATGACGGGGGAGTCATGATGATGTGTAAATTGTATATTGTTATATTATATGAATAATGCTATGTATATGATATATATAAGTATATTATAATTATTATATGTATGGTATTTATGATGAGGGATTTGCGATGATAGTGAAGTTGTGTAGAAATTTCTACAAATCTAGCTCTGATACCATGTAGAAATTCCTTGTAGATTAAAACCACAAATTGTAATATGCTAAAAAAATTGTCATGAATCTACTCTACTCATCAATGAAAACCATAAATGATCAATGCAATCATGAAGCATATAAGAGAAATAATTCAATTAGACCTAACACAATGATTTTCTAGGGAAAGCCACAGCTAAAAACCCCTACTATCTGTGTATTTCATTAATTAGAAAATATGAAAAGATTAAGATGTTTTTCTCAAGCCCGAGAAACCTCTGCACCATCTCTAGCTGTCTCACTACTTCTGAGAGAAGCTCAATGCAATACTTAGCCAATTCTGTTGCCTATCAAGCTCCTATTTCTTTGCGTTGTTCCCTTGGGAATTAACCTCTATTTAATGTGAAATTTTTTTAATTATGAATTGCGCAATACTCATAGGCCTTCCTCTAACTACATGCACCATCAGTTTAATTTAGATGATTTTACAACTCATATTACATTGTTTATGAACTCCAATCTCAATTGGATCTTTCTTTGACCTGAAATGCATGAGTTAATTATGAGTGAATCTTCAGTTTACTTATCGGTGCTGGTTACACCCCACTACTGCAGGTTACACCCCATTACCGCAAGTCACACCCCATTATAGTAAGTTACACCCCACTGTTCTGATATCACTGATTCCTCGATCAATTGGAACTAGTTTAACTGAATTTACTTCAGTTAGACTGAATTAAATAATTACAACTCAAAATAAACTCAACTTGTGCTCCTAATTGTAGGAGACACTCTACATGACTCTAGTTAGACCGTCAAGTCAAATTAACTGAGCTAACTAAGTCAAATTCACTTATTTAACTATTACAATTTGTCATGAGATGTGGAAATAAAATTTAATTCCCAATTTAATTCAAGGACAAATTAAATTAGGAATTTTCTTCTTGATGCTATTTGTAACATTTCTTGTTGCTATTTTCAATGCTCCCTCTCAACAATAAAAGGAATTCAACTTTAATTGGATTTGATACCTTTGAAATGTTCTTCATGCGACACTTGTCACTGTTGTTGTTGCTATTGTAACATCTGCAACTTAGAAAAAGCATCCGACCAAAATAAATTGAATCAATTGTCTGCAATTGTCTACAAGGAAAAACTGTGTTGTAGCTGACTCTTCTACTAAACCTCCTACACTGCACTCCTCAATATATAATTGACACTGATCCTCTTGCTACTGAGCATTGTCAGCCCCCATAACAAGGTAAGGATCCATGAGACAAAAAACACCTCAATGGATTGTACACAAATTTTGAAACTCTTGGACTAAGGTTTCATATTGCCCCACCTCACACCTCCAGAATTACAATTTAATTTCTAATTTAATTCAAGGACAAATTAAATTAGGATTTTTCTTCTTGATGCTATTTGTAACATTTCTTGTTTCTATTTTCAACACTCCCTCTCAACAATAAAAGGAATTCAACTCTAACTGTATTTGATACCATTGGAATGTTCTTCATGTGATACTTGTCACTGTTGTTGTTGCTATTGCAACATATGCAACCTAGAAAAAACATGCAAACAAAATAAATTGAATCAATTGTCTGTAATTGTCTATTGGGAAAAACTATGTTGTTGCTGACTCTTCTATTGAGCCTCCTACACTTCACTCCTCAGTATATAACTGACATTGATCCTCCTACTACTAAGAATTGTCGGCCCCCATAGCAAGGTAAGGATCCATGAGACAAAAAGAACCTCAATGGATTCTGCCCAAATTTTGAAACTCTCGAACTAAGGCTTCATATCGCCCCACCTCACACCTGGAGGTATGGCTGCATGTGCTCCCTATACTCACTTGGCTTGAATTCCCCCGTACTAGAGGTCTCCGCTTGATTGGATGTATCCACTAGATCTCCTCTTTGCTTCTCCATCTATGGTTGCTCCACAACTTGCTGAGGTTTCTTCTAAGGTTGCTTCTGAGGCTGCATCTGACACTACATGTTGAGAGGTATTTCATGCTCCCTCTCAACCACCATGTCTTTAACCTTTTCCTTTATCCTCAAGGCTTTGCATTCATCTTGCGCCTCAAGTGCATACATGGTCTTGACTCACACACCACTATGTTACACTTGTCCCATGGTTATGTGTCTAAGGAAAATATTTCCTTTCCTAAATATCACATCGTAGCCACAGTCTTCCAATACTATGAAAAAAACAGGATTCTTCTTTAGTTTTGGAACATACATCACATCTATCAGTCTCATAAGGGAGGTAGAATCCCTCTAAAAAGTAACAGTATCGATGTTGGTCATGCTATACCTCCCATCATCTCCAAACTCTATGTTCTTCTTGAGGTCTTTCTCCTCCAAGTCACAAAATAGATCTATATTCCCTATCATTAGAACCAGGCAACATTGTCGAGATACCAGATGCTTCCCATTACAATTCTTTCCATGCATGAAATGAGGGTGAAATCTAGTTCAAATTATGAAGCTAGAGCTTCACCTATTGCTGCTATTGCAAGCTCCTTCTTGCTTTCTTTCTTATGTGGGCATTTTGTGGCATAATGCTTGAACTCGTGACAGTGAAAACACTTGATTCTTGACGAGTCCTTCTTCTTTCCATTAGGTTTCTTTTCTTCTCTTACTAATGTAAAGTCCTCTTATACTTATTTAGATGAGGTCCCATCTCTGGTGTCCCGTAGAATCTCTTCTTGTACCATGTAGGAGCACAATCACTCCCACTCTGGTAGCTTCTCCCTCCCATTAACTGAGTCTTGGAAATTTTTCTAGCTCTTGGGAAGGCCTAGAAGTGCTAGGCTCACCATATCATCTTCAATAGTTGTAACACCTACACTTCCAAGCTCATCCCAACATTGGTTGAACTTTGTCAAGTACATCAATATTGAGTCGCCCTTCTCCATCTTGATCTTTCTGAGCTTGCCCTTCAGTGCCAGCTTCTTGTGGAAACTATTGTTTGGAAATAGTTATGTCAAGGTATTCCACATTGCAAATGGATTTTCCTTACTGTGGAGGCTCAAGACAATATGATCTCAAACTCCTTATAGGATAATCTTCTCACCTTTTCCACACAGTTTCTGCACTCTGCCAAATCCTAAGCATCATCTGGCTTAGAAATATCTTTGTCTATGAATTCCTTAAGCATGTTGTCTTCCAAAACTACCTCCATATTTTTCTTCCAAGAAATATGGTTTTAAATACCCCCAAGGGCATATTCGAGTCTCAATCTGTAGAAGGACATCATGCTAGCTCTGAAGTATGATACTGCAAATTCGATTTCTCTTGCAAAGGACAAAATCGTATTCTCCCCTTACATAGTGATTTTAGCTATGATACCATGTAGGAATTTCTACAAATCTTGCTTAGATACCATGTAGAAATTTCTACAAATCTAGTTCTGATACCATGTAGAAATTTCTACAAATCTAGCTTTGTTTCCATGTAGAAATTTCTACAAATCTAGCTTTGACACCATGTAGAAATTTCTTGTAGATTCAAACTACAAATTGTAATATGATAATAAAATTGAATTGAATCTACTCTACTCATCAATGGAAAAAATAGATGATTGATGAAATCACGAAGCATATAAGAGAAATAATTCAATAATGCATAACATAATGATTTTCTAGGGAAAGCCACAACTGAAGACCCTTGCTATCTGTATATTTCATTAATCCGAAAATATGAGAAGATTGTAACGATTTTCTCACGCTTGAGTAACCTCTGCACTATCTCTATCTATCTCATTGCTTCCCAGACAAGCTCAAACCAATAGTTAGCCAATTTTGTTGTATGTCAAGATCCTAATTCCTTGCGTTGTTCCCTTGGTAACTAACCTCTATTTAATGTGGAAATTCCTCAATTATGAATTGTGCAATACTCATAGGTCTTCCTCTAACTACATCCACCATCAATTTAATTTAGATTATTTTACAACTGATAGTACATTGTTCCTGAAATCGAATCTCAATTGTGTATTTCTCTGGTTTGACATGCATGAGTTAATTATGAGTGAATATTTAGTTTATTGATTAGTGTTGGTGACACCCCACTACTACAAGTTACACCAAATTATCACAGCTCACACACAAATATAGTAAGTTACACCCCACTACAGTAAATCACACGCCACTACAGTAAGTCACACCCCACCACAATAAGTTACACCCAATTGTTTTGATCTCACTAATTCCTCCATCAGTTGAATTAAATAATTACAACTCAAGATGAACTCAACTAGTGCTCCTAATTGTAGGAGACACTCTACATGACTCTAGTTATACCCTCAACTCGAATTAATTAAGCTAACTAAGTCAAATTAACTTAGTTAACTATTACAAGTTGTCATGAGATGTGGAATTACAATTTAAATCCCAACTTAATTCAAGGACAAATTAAAATAGTATTTTTCTTCTTGATGCTACTTTTAAAATTTCTTATTTCTATTTTCAACACTCCCTCTCAACAAGAAATGAATTTAACTCTATTTGCATCTGATACATTTGGAATGTTCTACATGCAACACTTGTCATTGTTGTTGTTGCTACTGCAACATCTGCAACCTAGAAAAAACATCCAGATAAAATAAACTGAATCAACTATGTCTACAATTGTCCACAAGGAAAAACAATGTTGTTCATGAATCTTCTATTGAACCTCCTACTCTGCACTCTTTAGTATCTAACTGACACTGATTCTCCTACTACTAAGAACTGTGGACCCCCATAAAAAAGGTAACAATCCATGAGACAAAAAAACCCTCAATGGATCTTGCCCAAATTATGAAGCTCTTGGACTAATGTTTCATATCACCCCACTTCACACCTGGAGGTATGGCTACATGTGATCCCTCTACTCACTTGGCTCGAAATGCCCCCTACTGCAGGTCTCTGCTTGAGTGGATGTCTCCACTTAGTCTCCGTCTGCTTCTCCATCTGTAGCTAGTCCACAACTTGTTGAGGTTGCTTCTGAGGTGGCTTGATATGAATTAACATCGTTATTTATGGATATAGTATTACTGTATTTGTTTGCAATAAGATATGTCACAAGATTGTGTTCAAAATATGAGAAACTAGTATATTTCTACAACTTTTGGTATGCTCTTGGATTTTTGAATGAGTTTTGCTAGATATTATTACACTCCAGCTAATCTGCCCATGTTTCTCTATGTTTGTTGTCAATTGCATCTCTATTCTTGTTGTTAGTTACATGAGATATTGAGTTATTCACATGAAGTTGCATGGCTGTTATTTATGCTTCACCTAAGCATGTTATGCACAATCTAAGAATGATTATGATTTCTTATGTATCTCCAATGATATGATTGCACATATCTATTCAAATGGTTGAATGCTTTATTCACCTAAAATCTCTAGATGCTTGTTTTTCATTGTGTGCTTTGCATAATAATAGATGTTCGAAAAGGGTTAAGCGATGACCATGTTCATGTCCTTTGCAAGTATCATTATTATTGGTATCTTTCGTTGTTGAAAATGCTATGCTTTAAATTGGGGGATAAATCCTTAACTTCTGAATGTATGAGCTTGTGAACTAGAGTTATTTAGAAATCTTAATTATTATATCATTTCAAACAGATTGGGTAAGGCCATCATGACATTATATTTATTTATATATTTTAATTATGTTTCATAGGTGTGGGGACGTTCGGGTTTTTTATTATTTTATATTAAATTAAGTAAAATCCTGAATCATGGGGCCTAGCTGGATTGGAGGTCTAGGAGTTCATACTCGAGTGGCCTAAGTTTGGGACTGGTAGTCCAGGGGTTAAGGTCTAGGAGTTTGGTCCTAAATGGACTGAAGGCTCGAAAGGTAGGGCCTAGCTAGACCAAGGGTCTAGGAGTTCAAACCTGAATTTTCATTGCAATTGTAGCGAAGGTCAAATTTCCTGAATGGAACTTAGGTGCCACATGGTAGGGCATTGCCTATGTTGTAGGCATTACATGATGAACTTTAAAAGATCATAAATTTTGATTCAGGTGTCATAATTTGATAAAATTTATATCACTTGAAATCCCTCAATGAGCTGAATGAGATGGTGTTATCCAAAGGTAACTTCGCTAACTTTTGGAAAATAGGAATTTCCTCACCTTATTTCCTTAATAATACCTTGGAGACTAGGTTAGATTGATGTAACATATTCCATAGTCCAATAATAATCCAAGGAGGTGGGAGGGTGTGTTACAATGTATGTTAATTGTCTATAAAATGAATTACACAACTATATTGCAAATACTATTTTTAGATGCCACATTTAATCTCCACATCAAGTAAAGAAGGAATTACACATCTTCTTTATACTGAAAAGTAGAGAACAAGTGCACATGAAATTAGTTTTTGTTTTTTGTACTTGCAATTAATCTATTACTCCATGTAAAGTTGATGTAAAACTAAGATGAAAATTGAAGTATTTTATTTATGGATGGATTTGATTTGTTTTGTTTTTGTTATTGCTATTTTTAAATTGTTAATTGAAATATTATTTTATTATTTTTAAATGGAACATTATGGGGAAACATCGTTCCATCCTGAGTTGTAGAGTGCCTCTAGACACAAAGAAATACATATTTAAATTGAATTTTTTGTTACTAATATTTTTTTTAAATGTTACATGTCAACGGATTAAAGAAAGCCTATGAATGGAAGGCATAATACATCTCATTCACCTTGAGAAACACACTAATAAAATGTTTTAATCATCATTTTTTTAATTTTCATTTGCTTTAATGGAAGGATCTAAGTTACAGTGATGAGAGCCCTTTGAAAGCCAAGGCAGATGCTCTTATACGGAACTTAGAACATAAACAGATTCTGGTTTCCTCCTCACCTGACCAATTAAGATGGGGGAAGAATATTGAAGGTAATTTTAACCTCAAAGAGGAAAAACAGGTAGTCATGGGATTTAACTTTGTGAACATTGATCAAGCCTGGAAGGAGCTTTGGAAAACTCCTCACTGGATGAAAATAAAGTTATTAATTTGGCTAGTGCATAAAAGAAAGATCCTCACTTGCGAAAACCTCCTAAAGAAAGGCTTCCTTGGCCCTTCCAAATGTCACCTATGTGGTTTACATGAGGAAACGATTGAACACCTTCTCAATCTCTACCCTTTTTCTGCTCAGGTGTGAAACTGGGTGGCCTCAATCTTCAAACAAACTGATAAGGACAATCTCAGTATCTCCAACACTTTGAAAAACTGGAGGAAAAACTTCTCAGGGAATGAGATCATTAACAAAGCCTAGATACTAGTACCAGGCTTTGTCATTTGGAATGTTGGGAAAGAGTGCCACAGGTGAATCTTTAAAGATAAAGCTAGCGAGCCCCGACACATAATCGATCAAATTATAAAACAACTTAAAGACTCTGTAAAATGCCTATTGAGCGCACTTCCTAAGGATCCTCTTTTTCTTCAAAAGGAGATCATTATACTTAATTTGGGACTCCAATCCATCAGTCATCAAGGAATATTAAAGGGAGTGAGAACAATAAATATAGGAGCCAATAGTTGGAAGCCCCTTCCACAAGGTTCCTTCAAAGTAAACATTGATGGAGCTTCTAAGGGCAACCCAGTGGTAGTTGGCTTTGGGGGTGCCATAATAAATCATCAGGGGAAAACAATATAAATCTTCCATGACCACTTGGGGAAGGGCACCAATAACAGGGCTGAACTCCTAGCATTAGAGCAATGCTTGGAGATCCTCGTGGAGGAAAATTTACAAAATGCCATTATTGAAGTAGATTCAGAATTGGTCAACAAAGTAGCCAAGAAAATACACAATGAAACATCGCCAGATAAAGTGTCAAAGCATTGGAAGCTACTATAGTTTTTTTTATCGTATCCACTCTCACCTGCAAACCCTTAAAATGATAATATTTGTTCATGTGAAAAGAAAAGAAAATATGTTAGCGGATTGGTTGGCCAACAAAGGAGTGACCAATAGGGACAGGGATTCTCAGCATGCTTGGGAGTCATTACCCACCGGAAAATTGCAAGAGGATTGTTTCCATCTGGCAACCAACGACATGGAACTATGGATGAACAGAATTGATCGAAGGGATTCAAAAGACAGGCGGGAGGATGGGGTCACCTAATTCATCTACACTTTTTGGTTTTGGCTGCTTGCCATCACTCTGATCACTTCAGGTTGAATGATGAAGGTATCGAATTGGGCAGCACCACAGATCTGATTGTCTGTTCACTTTTAGCACTGCGGGAATTTGGTGAGGAATCTAGGTGGAAGGCTCAGGAATGTATGTGGGAGTGGTTTGGTGGTCATTGCTTGGTGATAGAGCGCACTGGTTTTTTCTTGAAACTTCAGATGCAAAACCACAAGTGGTATATCGGATGGGATAAGAATGGTATCCGGTTTTTCATCTTGTGCCTCTAATTCCACTCATCATGTGACACGTTGTGGCAAGAGCTGGGAGAAAATTGCCTTCATCGGACGGTTAAACCCCATGCTTCTTGTCCACCCGATATCCACGATGGTTGTTGGATCGGTGTTGAGTAATCAACAACGGGGTTTGATTGTGCTTGTTGCTTGAGAGATCCAGACCCAAAATTGTTTAGTGTTCTTAACCTACAACTATCATCGGGTCCATTTGTTAGCTATAGTTTGGTACGTTGTGGGTCCCATTGTTGACCCTTGGTGGGATACTTGTAAGCTTTTGTGGCCCTCGTTCCATGAATTCTAGGGTTTCTTTGGGCTTCTTTTGGGTTTTTTCCGGCCTGGCTGGCTGGGACACTTTCTCAGAGCAGGTGCGGTTTCTTGTAATTTATGTAATTTTAGCTAGCTTAATAGAAGGTTCGTTTCTCACTTATCAAAAAAAAATACTCCCTCTATTTATATTGAATAATTTTT
>APFE030648011.1:67251-82100 GCA_000404065.3 Pinus taeda
TCTCAATGTGCATATTGAAATATTTTATTTATAATCCACATTAAACATTTTACGCTATCACTAACATTATTTTTTACATGCTATCGAGTGAACTCCATATTAAGTAGTGAAGAAATCACATATCTCCCTCATTCCAAAAATTAAATTAATTTAGTGTAAACTAATATGTTTTGAATATGTGAGGAGAAGTATGGAGTAATTTTTCTGAACTAAGCACAAGAGGCACTAAGAAAGGGGAGGTACCGAGAGATTTTTGGATCACAGTAGGACTTCATTTGTGCTATGCAGGCCTATTATGGCAACACTATAAATGATAACATGCCTTGGCTCGGTGCTTGAAAGGAAACATATTGACTTTTAAGTGTGAATGAGAGTGGTCATCATGTTTCCTACCATTATTTGAAGATTGTTAACCACTGAGTGAGTCTTCCTATTATTAAGGCATCATATCTAGATGGGGGTGTCCAACTGTAAGAAAATTACATTACAGTTGAGCCTATCATTAGGAGGGAAGTCGCCCTCCCTTCTTCAATTTCTATCAAATTTTAAGTGCCATAGATAAGTGTCAATATTCTTCTGTTAGTGAAATTAAAATTAAATTATTGTTCATAGTTTCATGTAAGTTTCTATGTTGGGATACCATGTATGCTTAAGTTGATGAGATAGTACAATGTCTAATCATTTTTTGTTATTATATATATTATCTTTTATAAATGGAAATTGAAAAATGTCGTCTTCTTGAAGTTAGTTACCTATGATAAATGTAATATTTTTAGTTCTATGAAGTGTAGTTCATAAGTTGAGTTGATCTCTTTATGTGTTCGTTAGTGTGCATCACCTTCGTTAGGTCAATTGTGGGATGGAACAATTGCGTTGTATCTCTATTTGGTGATGAGGATACTTGGATGTTTTCCCTTGGATGGGGGAATTTTGTTCCTCTATGAGATAAACTAGTGAGGTGACCTCTTTATTTGTAAGTGTTGGAGTATAAAGGATAAATTTAAAGTTGAATGGGAGTAGGAAGAATCTCACTCAATTGCGTGAGGTTGTGGATTTAGCTATTGGCCATGTCTTTAGCTTCTTTGAGAAATAGATTGGTCATGGATAGAGTTTTTGGAATCCTTATAAGGTTGTGGAAGGTTTTTGTACCTTTAAAAGTCTTATAAGTAAGTTAATTAATCTGTAAATTGTAGTGCATATTCTAGTGGAAAATTCGTCAAAAATAAATCTACTAAAATATATTAGAAATTTTGAAATATACACTATGTGGGTTTATTTCTCCTTATATTCTTGATCTTTTAATTACTATTTATTGCATATGCATGAAAATTATAATTATGTAGAAAATATAGAATAACAAAATAAAAATTCATAAACCACAATTGACAAAAGATATATCCTAAGAAACCCTTTCAGAAGAAAACCTAGCTAGAAGGTGATGCCACTCTACTCTCTTTCTGTTAATAGAAAATGGATGCAAGTACAAATAAGTAAGTCTATAGCCTATGGGACACTACATTTCAAAAATCCTTTATGTGTGATCCCTCAATGCTCCCATTAGCTTCTTTTCATGTCTATTGAACAAAATGCAAAAAAAAAGGTATGAAACCCCTCTTCCTCCTAGTGGTGCAGCTATAATATAGCTCGATAATATACAAGTGGTTAGGTTTGACTCCTTCAACTCTTAACTAAAGTTACAATATTGACTCTTCTAGATTATTCTTCATGATGATCATATCCCCTTTTCTTTGAATAATGGGGGTTGACATGACATCCTCTCAAATTATGGTGGTTAAAATAAGAAGGTCAACTCTCGAGAGGCATAACTTTTTCATATGGATTTAAATTGAGGAAATTATTGCACCATTAAAAAGGTATTTGTTTGTAGAATAAGAAAAACAATTGTGTCACTAAAGAGAAAAAGTTTTACCCCAAAAAATATGACATTTTGTGCATCAAGTTTCTCCTAGAAGGTTTCTAACCTTAATCTTCCAAACTAGGTCTTGTCAAGAAAAATGGTCATGTGAGATAATTCCTCCACTTTTTCCACTCTAAAAGCATTGATATCAATGAAAAAAAGTATAATGATCCAATTTGGATCACACCTCTGCGTTTTGGGAGGATTTTGGTCCCAAAAGATTCTACTTTATGAGGTGAGGAAATTTTTCCTTCAATTTCTATTGTGTTTTCCATTTAGCCTTTCTTGGAAGTTTTCCTTTCAACCCAATATGACAAAGGTCATTATGCCCCTATATTGTACTTATACACCTCTTCTGCAAAAATATATCTTCTACCAAATATTCTTGAGCATCTGGTGCCAAATTCTTTACAAAATGTAGGACCTATTCCTCTTCATGATCTAGCATGGAAGGTGCATAGAATTTGAGATTCTCTACATTCACAATTGAGTAAATGCACATGTATGGGAGTCAACTAAGTATATAGTCATAGTCTACTGTGACTTTCCTACTAGTATCTTGGGAGTTTCCATCTTAGTACCCCTCTCTTTCGTCTTCCTACTTGTATCCTCTTCTTGTTGGATTATCCAAGGATTCCTTGTTCCATTTGGTCAACATTATGTTGTGTTTCTTTCAATTTAATTCTACAACTACAGACAAAGGTGGTCAATTCCATAGAGGTCATTATACAACCACTTCTCTATTCAATATGGATCTGATCTTAGGGCTAATGAAATATATACGATTTTACACATAGGGAATACAAGGACAAGAACCATTAAATACATGCCGACAAATTATATTTAATAGCAATATACAACCATAATGGGAAAAGACTTAGTGGAGCGATCCAAAGAGAGAAAATAAATTATTTTGTGCCTTAATGAGACTCAAATGAATATGAGGAGGCTAGATCATAAGGTATCAAAGACGGATCATGCTTTGGAAAATATGGTGTTTACAACTCAGAGGAAGATACAGTCTACCTGTAACCATTCAGGTGGATGACCCTTATGAATGAATGATCATATTATCAAAATATGTTGTTATGTTTAGTTTCCTTTTGAATGTTTAAGTTGATAATATGATCTATAGTTGGGAAGGCTAGTCATAATAAATTTAGTATTCAATACCACTAAAATCTATATTCCATATTTAGAAGGTTTCAATGGACAAAATCAATATTGATGTGTTATTGATTTGGTTTCCATAATGGCACACGAGATCACACAAAGACATAATATGTAATATCTTTTGATCTAATTTAATACAATACCTTTCAAGCTTATACACAAAAACATAATTCATTTTATTCTTAATATTGCATTAATATTGAACTATCTATATATATATATAATATATAATATAATATATATGGAGAGAGAGGGAGAGAGAGAGGACTTACAATATGGAAAAGACATATTTAAAATATATAAATAAAAAACATTTTAATGTGGATAATATGAGCCATAAATAAAATATTTCAATTTCAAATAATTATACAACCCTCATAAAATATAACCCAAGTCTCTTTAAAACATATTTCTTTTAATACACTATAAATTACTTTCTCATCTCAACAATCCATATTTTATCATTAGATAAGTAGTGTAGCTATATAGATCAAATGATAAAAATATTTTATTGGCACTAACCAAATATTCGTTTGTGCTCAATGTGGAGTTGACACATGTCCCTCTTAAAATAAAAATATAATATTCCCTAAATAGAAAAGTAATTCAACTATAATAAAAAACAAAAATGAATATGTATGTGACTATTTCTTGATTTGTTTTTTATATTACAACCCAATCCGTTAAAAGTATTTCACTCAATCTTAGTCATAAATAAAATATTTAGATTTCCACATGAAGTAATATAATTAAACATCAATTATAAAAAAGAGATAAAATAATTAGAAGTGAAAAAAAAATTGTAAGTAAGATGCTTAACCTTTATGCTTTTCAAATATATTTCAACATAGGATTTAAATAAACTAATTGAAGATATATGTTAAGTAATTTATGTTGATATCATATATATCTATATATAAAAAAATGTTAAGGATAATATTTTAATGTTGTATATATTAAAATATTCAATATCGGAAGAAAAAGGTAATTGAAAGTTAAAAATTAAAATTAAAAATATTGAGTACTTCCTAATAAGAATAATAAGAGGGAAATGCATGATTCATTTACTTCTTAATATAAAATTAAATCATAATATTTAAAAATATTCACAATAATAAAAAATTTCAATGTGGATTAGATAAAATAATTTAATATGCAGATTAACTAATATTGATGTATACATAAAAATATATTAATTGAAAAAAACATTTTAATATGAACACTGTAGTATATTAGGTAAAAATGTCTCTCATGCACGTTATGTAAAATATTTTAATATCACTAATGCATTTATTTTAATTGTTTAAAAACATTATGTATGTATATATATTTATAAATATATATATAATATAATAATATATATGATTAAAATGTTTGAAGTAGTCTCACTATTTTACATTTTGGTTGCATATTTTTTTATTATTATCAATTTTCCTTGAAATCCAACAAAAAAATTTGAACTTAAAAATATAAGTTATGTACTCTATATAGCATTCAAAAATACGATTTAATCAATGAAAATTTACACAGTGTATATATAGAAATAGAGAGAATCACCATAGATTCATTGGGATCTATCAAGGGATGAGAAAGATGCATTTTTTATTCAAATTTTGCATTCTAAAATAGGTTAGCACAAAAAGAGATTGAATAACTCGATTCATGCTAGATGCACAGCTAAGATGTATCTACACCAATATATAAATTTTCACCCACAAATCAAACTAAAATAATTAAATAAAAATTCTAACAATCCACCAAAAGCTTATTCAAAATTCCATCAAGTCGACCAAAAACCCTCTTACAAAACAAATTAAAACTAAAATTATATATAAAATAACTCTATGTGAGGAGTAAGACAATTTGGTTTGGAGAAGAACCTATGAACATTAATTGCAATAGAAGGAGTCTCCACTATGTATCTTGATTGTTTATTAGACCCTGTCTCGCTAGGGACTATACCATTCGCCTCATGGTCAGAGTGCATTGAATCTGCATTATTTTGCTGTTTTTGAAATTTTAACCAAAGTTTCGAGAAATTCTAATATTTCTATTTTCCATAAATTCAAAATTAATTTTTTGGAAGTCTTATTTCTTATTTTCGATTGAATCAATGAGATCCAATGAGACATAATTCCCTTGGTGGAGGGCAATATATTTTTGGTATTTTTCAATGCCTGACAATACATTAAAAATAAATAAATAAACTAATTTTGTGTGTGGCCATTCCATCGATGAGTGCTTTGAAACTAGCACTGTTATGCAAATGCTCTTCCCAATGATGTTGGAACTGACACAGTTGCAGGTCCTTGATGTAATATTCCCTTTTTTCAATGTGGCTAAGATTGGCCTCTAGTGCTGGCGGCTGTTGAATGGTGGGGGAAACATCCTAGTGGGTGTTGATTCAGTTTATTATGGCTAAGGAAATTGGAAAAGGAAATGCCTAAGGCTTTGGAAATGCAAAATGACATTTTTGGCAAATTTATTTATGAAAATTAATGGAAATTAGCAGAAAAAGGAGGTGAAAGGTCACAGGTTGTATGTGAGGAGGAAAATGAAGAAAATAGAGATTTCATTCATAAAAAGGCTTCTGAGGATTAGTTGGTAACATTTTTTCAGTTGAATTTTGCAGCTCTCTCGTTATTCTCTCTCTCTCTCTCACTCTTGGACACTTAGAGTTTTCTTGGAGCACTTTGGAATTGGAGCAAGAAAGGAAAAGAAGGCAAGATGAAGCAAAGATGAAGCATGGAAAGGAAGGATAAAGTAGCTACAACAAGTTCCATTGTTGGTATCGACTTGCATGTGTATTTTTCTTGCTATATTTTGCATGCATGACATTGTATGTGGTTCTTTTCTATCATGGCATGGGTTTTTCCAGGTGTGATAGTGTTCTTTAGCCTAGCCTTTCCATTTCATGATAGTTTTAATGAGATGGATTCTCATATTCAGTTGAGCTGAGATGAATGAATGGATTTGAAGCTGAATGGGGTGGATCTCTGAAATGAAAAACACATGGCTTAGTGGTCCCTGAACCAGACTGTGAGTTGCGGTAAAGCCAGGATTGTGTGCCTAAGTGGGCCTAGGAATCTTTGCCAGTGAATGGTAGGATATACGGTAAATCCAAGATAAGGATTTCTCTCCATTGGGCCTAGTAACCCTAGGATGGGATGCATGGTAAAGCCTGGAGAGTGTGTCTCGATGTAGGGCCTAGTGATCCCTAGATCAGACTGTGGATTATGGTAAAGCCTGAGGGACTAAGAGGCACTCAAATTCCTCACAGTGTAGGCGGAAAAATATGGTAGAATCCATGCCGGTTTGGTGTTTTTTGTGTTTTCTATGAGTCCCACATTCATGCTTGAAATATGGCACGTGGGTGATTGGATTAAGAGAGACTTGACTCAGCCAATCCATGGTCGGGTGGAAAGTGGTAGTCCCATCTTTGGTTGGTTTATTACATTCATTAATGAGACATTCATTCCCTTGGTCTTCATGTGCAAATGTACTAATGTATATGTGGATTGGATGATGTATTTATGGTATTTATCTTGTTATTATGATAGTTAAATGTATGTTCTATGACAATGACTATGTATGGATCTAAGCATATTTTTACTTGTAAATGAATGGGTGATGTATCTATGACCTAGTTGATGATAACGCAACAAATTACATGAGGGAATAATGCTTCATAGCGATTCCTAGATAAGTATAAGATCCCTACACTTAATTATGTTGTTTACACCTACAGGTTACATGTTTATGATATGTTTGACGAAATTCCTATCATGGCTAGTAAGGGTCTAGTTAAGGTCTTGTTTAACTTATTACTTTCACATAATTGTTTCCCTCTTCTCTTACTGATCTTAAGTTATCATTCCATTCTTGGCAGTGACCTAGTCTTTGGGCTTGAAAAAGTGTCTCAAATAACGAAGAAAATGGCACAAAACTGGAAAAATGAGTCTCTAGACACTAGTAGACAAGCCTTTGTGAGCGACTCTAGGTTTTCGATGTTGTCATGCCTACAACATGAAAGCGGCTTAGGCTCAAGCTATCCAAAACATGAGTGGGACCCAAGGGTAAGCTGTCTGAAGTGTTGGATTAGTTATTGAGGGTCCTAAAGCTGATATTGAATGTCTGTGTGTTATGTTTCCATCGATTCCACTTCCTTAAGGTCACATAAGAGGTAGAATCCAATCATAGTAGCCTCTCGTTGCATGTTTACCTTGGCTGGCCAGTTGCTTGTGTAGATGTGGGAGGGGGGTGTTACAACGTGGTATTAGAACATGGTTCTGCTCTCCTTGGGCTATGTGTTGACCATGCTTTCATGTTGGTTGCATATGTGTCCCTTATGCATGTAGTCCATGTTCTTGTTGCATTTGCATGGTGTTGATCATGGTTGTAGCAATGTCTCCATGTGAAGGTTGAAGATGTTGTCGTGTAGTATGTCTTTATGTGTGCATGGTTGATTATGCATTTTTATGCATGTTAGTGTTCACATGTTATCAAGTTCACGTGATGTGGTTGTTGTTGTCATGCATGAGGTCATGGTTTGTGTAGCTGATATGTCCATGCATTGATGCCTGGAATCTAGCTAGAATGATGTGTATATGGTTTTATACTCGTGTGTTATATGTCTGTATGTAGTCATTATGCATGTATGGTCTTGGTTATAGTTAAGCATGTATAGTAGGTGAAATACGTCTTTGTGAAGTCATGATATGCAATTTAGGTCATCATGGTTCTATTGGTTGTTATGATGCTAATGTGTTGGCTAAGATAGAGCAGGATATGTAGATCATCATAATGAGGTTGTAACATTGGACTTTGGGGTAAGACAAGATCGTCATATAGCTATTGTATGTTTGATATGCATGTATGTAAGTCAGGGATTGTTATATGCATTAGGTTTAAATACATTAGGTTTATGTACATGTATTTTAATGATATGATTACATTCATGATAGATGTTAGTTGATTAGTGTAGTTATATGCACATGTGTTAGATAGTTAAGAACAACAGTAACCTGTAGTTGTATGCATTGCTATTGTTGTTTTATATTAGATAACCCGATGATTATGTTACATGTTATTGGTGAAGTATCTTATACATTAACTTGTTGTTGTTAAATGATAATTAGCTTGATGATTAGGGTTATAGCATTTATACCTTGATGTTATATGTATCACACTAAATTGGATTGAACAATGCAGATGGTTAGGGTTACGACATTCAAGTAAGATTCAACTTATTGTGTTGCATTGTGTTGTACTAATCTAGACTGATCATACATATGTGATTTCTATGCATAGATGATAGATATTTATGACCTTATGATGTGAACATGTTAATTAGTTACTATTATGGATATCATGATTTATGCTTGAGTTCATATGTTGAGAAGTTATATCATGCTAACTAGCTTGATTGTTTAGACAAGATAGCCTCCCCTCAGATACAATAAGGTACCAGTTTGCTTATGTCGTATATTTGGATCTTGAATGTTTGATTATGTCGTCTACTTAATTTATTTAACATGGTATGTTGCAAGTTTGTTGAATGTTTGATGAGTTGTATAATATGAGTAGGTGTTCAAATGATTTTGTTTTAAGGTTATTGTACTAACATATATGTGCTGAGACAGTTGATATGTACTTGAGTGTAGTAGGTGATAGTCATAGCATTAGGTCTAATGACTCTAAGTTGACTAGGGATTATGACATGATTGTTAGTCTTGGTAAAGGTTAATTTCAAATTGACAGATATTATTTTCTTGAGGATTGGAACATGTGGTTGACACGTGGGACCAACTACAGGGTAGTATGCTTGGTATTAGCAGGACAAGGTAATGATCTATGTGTTTATATAACTAACAATTGGGTGATGTGATAGTACATAGTAAACCTCAATTGCAACAAGGTAAAAGGGTAAGAGGAAGGAATTGGATAAGAATTCTTTTGGCTATGTTTGGAAACCCTAATTCCAAATGAATGAATGCTTTACATACAAGAAGATTCTTAACTTTGATTTTTTTTTTAAATTATGTGGATATTTGCTAGGCTCTAGCTATAGGTGTACCTGTCAAAGGAATTGGAGTCTCTTGAGAGATGGCATGGATGTGTTTAGTTACAAGGCAAGGTGATTGGCACAAGGTAAGGTAACAAGTATGTTTTTATGTTTATTTATGCACTAACAATTATGTGTTCATTGAAATATGATGTAGGGAATTGCATTGCAAAGAGACTGCCATGAGATCTTAAAGAAGGTTCAAGTTGAGTTTTCCTTTAGAAGCATTGGAAACCATGGGGATTGAGTCATGGTGTCTATTGAGTGCTTTTGGTATTTTGTTATTTCCTTGCACTTGATTTGTAGTTTTGTTATGCCTAGTGCATGATCATGCCACTCTATTTGTGGTGTCATATTGCTATTGATTTTCTTCTTGTTTGTTTCTTGGCTTTCTTTTTATGTTTTGAGTCTTAGGAATTGGTTGGGAAGGAGGAAAGTTAATGGAGCTCAGGGAGAGATGTGTGGTACCCAACAGGTAATGTAAGACACAAATGAAGCTTGAGTAAGTGTAGAAGAAGGTAAGACTATGACAATTGGTCAGACTAGTTGGGTCCATTGTGGTAAATGGACGGTGGCAATACAAACATGAGAAGGGTAACCATAAAAGGTAAGGTAAATGGATTTGAGGTGTAGGATGCCTTAGCTAAGTTGGGAACTGTGTTTCTTAATTTTTTGCATGTTATGCGCAAATAAGGACTCTCTCTTAACCTAGACCTTATGTTATTTGGTAATTGTGTTGTGATCATGATTATGTTGATGTTTATATATGTATACAAGTATGTATGTATGTCGTGTCTAACAAGGTCATCATGGATCATGATTATTTTATTCTAATGTTTATATCTACATATATAGGTATGTATGTTGTTGACTGACTAGATCATTATTATTTTATGTTGATGTTTGTATGTATGTATGTATGTATGTATGTCATTGTTTGATACAGTCTTTAGGAATCATTCTTGTGGAGGAATGAGTGCTTAGTAGGTGAATGATGTGAAGAGGTTATGGGTCATACGTTGAATCAATTGGGAGGAGTCGCCTGACAAATTTATGAGGTCAGTCTCATGTGGATATGAATTGATATTTTATGCTTGTATTATGCCTGTGTTTATGTCATGAAGTAGTGTGGTTCGCGTCATGTTGGGACAAGAATGGATAAGACATTCGAAGCAAGGTTTCTATTGGAAACCTAATCCTCTATGGGTTAGTGTGGAAGCTGAATAGACTAAGGAAGTCTAAGAGACCTTGGAATACGAAACCAAGAGTCACACAATGTACTATAAATGTATATCATTTATTAATAATAGAAGTACACTCCTATTTATCATTCATCTTCTATTGCTACCATGTGTGTGTTTGACATCATATCAGTGCGAGCGATCTCCTGCCCTGCTCAAGTATGAGCCACTTGTTTATGTGAGCTTGTTTTTTTTTGGCCTTTATGTGCGTGTCAGTTTTGCACCTCTACCCATAATCCTGAAATAGTAAAAATTGGCGTCCTAGGTCTGCAAATTCAAATGTTTTATATCAGCCTGCATTGCCAGTGTTCTCCTATTTCATCGTTGTGTAGAGAAATGCTCCTTCACTCAGCGTTATTTGTGGCCATTTCTATCCTGTCATTCTGAATCTTCTTAGTCGTTTCACTCGGCCATTTCTTTGTAATAATTCTGTTAAGCTTGTCAGTGCTCATTGGGTCAGCTTGTCAGTGGTATTTGCTCCGACACCATAGGCACTAACTGTAGGTAAGTTTGCACGCTGAGCATTTACCAAAGAAAATGTATTGTGCATAAGGGGATTTCCCTGGCTTTGGTTCAATGGATTACAGCTCAAAATCAATGACCCAAAACTAGAGCTTCTATTAGGCAAACTAAGAAAATGACTGATTTCATGTTGCTGCAATCTTTGAGAGGTAACATAATTCATATCAGGAAAGTGTGCATTTGATATTATTTCTTGAGTATTTCCTTGAGCTTGCATTCTTGTTTCAGCCACAACTCCACCGAAAGCAATTGACCCTAGACATCCCAAGGGCTAAATGTTTCTACTCGATATGTCAGGGACAGTAAGATTATGAGGTGAGGAAATGCCTTGTGTTGTTTGTCCAAGTTGAGTATTGTGTAACATCATGAAATGATTAAACCTTTGAGCTAAACCTAGAGACCGAGCATCACTTTGTGTGTTGTTGTGTAAGAAAATCATTCCACCAGCTTGTGAGACCAGACTATAGTGCGGCTATGGCATTTTACAGGCTTTTTGAAACTACGCTTGCATTCCCAAAGCCATTATAAGAAGAGGAACTGTTATTGAATGCTTTTGTCAAGGCCAGCGTTTCCAGTCCTAGGAAAACGTTTGTTGAAAGACCAAAGAATACAACATAGAACACATTTTAATACAAAACAAATGGCTTGCTCGAGTTGGTGCTACGTTCTGCCTAGTAATGCATGGATTCTACCCATGAATTTAAGCTCAGTGAACCATTTGAAGAGGTCAGCTTTTCAATCAAGCCTGTTAGCTCATCTCATTCTTTAACAGCTTCCTTGAGGGCCTTAGTAATGCTTCCAAGTATTAGTAACTGGAATAGATTGAACGGTTAAGTCTTTAGTGGAATGGCTTTTGGTTTCTACATTGAGGGCAGTAGATAATGTTGAACCAATAGATGATCTCTGAGAGAACTCATTCAAAGTAGGTTTGGATGATGCTTTCACATCTTTACTTGAACCTTTTTCTCCATTACTTGATGTAAAAGTAGAAGTCAAGGCAACTATTGCAGAAGATTTTCGAGTTAATCCACCTTTTCGAAGACCATTCAAACTCTCATGTGTCTATTTTGTATTTTCACTAGATGCCGCATTAATGTTGTGTACTCAGCCTTTTAATTTCTCAACAGCTAGAATAGGGTTTCCTTGGAGAATCACAAGTTTCTTTTCAAATGAATTCCCCTATACCACAGCCTTGGAAGAATCTTATGCAAAATATCTTATGAAGAAAGATGGTTCATTTCCCTCAGTAACTATGTAAAGCGAAGTATCTAGAGACAAACCATTCAAACAATGTTGCACGCTCTATGTATTTCTATCCAATATCAAAACTTTGTTCCTTCAGTTTAGAATTTGCATGCTGACCAATCCAAATGAAAGCTTTGTTGTGAGTATCCAGTACCGTGATATTCTCCATCAATAGGTCATCTTGAGTAAAGTTGAAGACTTTTGTAGGCTTCAATATTCCTTTTTCAAATGCACAAGCATACAAGTGAGGATCTCCACCAAATTCTTGCGGTCCCCTTTGATTCATATAGCTTTGCTTCTCACCTAATACATTCCAAAATGTTGCTGGTTATGTCCCTTCCTTTACAACTTTTAAATTAATGGAAGGTCTTAAGAACTTTGTGAATGTTGCAGCTGATTTTTGCTGCTCAATTGTTGTAGAATTACCATGCCAAATGAGAAGTGATGTCCTAGTTTGCAACAAGAAGCAACATGTAGAATTCAAAGATGTTGCAACCATATCATCTTGAAATTTATTTACAGTAATTGGTGCTTACGGGTTTCACACTAGTCAATTGGTGCACATTTATAGAGTATATTGCTGTGTCTTTGTACTGTGAGTGGGTGTTACTTTTCCACATTGGGTCATAGTTGTGATCAGTTTTTAAAAGGTGTAATTTTGACAATGGAGAATATGGTTGTTGTAATCACTGTCATAAAACCAGTCATTCTTCAAAAAGATGCTTAAAAAAAAAACCTCCTGCAAGAACAAAGATTCATCTTGGATGGATTGCTTCTTGGCAATGGGCATCAACAGCCAAGAAGATATTCCAGTCACATGTCAGAACTTGTTCTAGAGTATTGAACAATATTGTAGTTGATTTTTCTCCATCATTTGAGCTTGTATCTAATAGGGGGGAAATGATGGTCATTTGCAAGCTTGAAAGCCGCATCAAACGAGCCTGAGCTATAACCTTCCATAACATATTCACAATTGTAGCCAAAGACAAAGATGCCCGTGAGAATGCATTCAGTAGGTGATACTTCTTCAAAGAATTGGGGACACTTCCTCTAGCAGAAGACTTCAGCTTCTTGCCAATTTCGGAAGAGTTCCAGGAATTGCATTAAGAATTCCATAGTTATTGGTAATCCTTAAACAATCACAAGTTGAGACCTCCCTTTTGAGGTTGAGATTCTCCATTTTATGTGGGGTGAGACCTTCATTTGATGGTTCAAGGTTTCCCTCTTCAAAACAATATGAGCACTTCCTCTAGCAAAAGACTTCGGCTTCTTTCTAGTTTTGGAAGAGTTCTAGGAATTGCACTAAGCATTACAGTGTTGGGGGTCATCCTTAAACCACCACCCTTTATACCAACATTTCAGAGAGCACATTCAGCCTAGTGCTGCCATGTATTTTTTGCACATTTTGTATTACAACTCTCTTCTTGGACTCATACATAACCCTACGGATTAAGGGGGGGAATGTTGGACACCTAATCCTCTATGGGTTAGTGTGGAAGCCGAATACACTAAGGAAGTCCGTAAGACTTCGGAATATGAAACCAAGGGTCACACAATGTACTATAAATGTATATAATTTGTTAATAATAGAAGTACTCTCCTGTTTATCATTCATCTTCTGTTGCTACCATGTGTGTGTTTAACAATTTCTTGGTAGAGACAATGTGCTTTCAAATGTGAGGTACCACTATTGTGCATACGTTGTATATGTTGCACATGTTGCATGTATGATGTTGTGTTCATGAGATGTTATGTATATGTAGTGTGGGTACATGCTGTTTATGCAATGTTATGTACAGGGTGGTACAGATAGTGTATTGTGAATGTTGCCTATATAGTGTTGGGTATATATGGTGCTATGTACATGTTGGATATGTGGTGTTGTGTACATATTGTACTATGCGCATGATGTATATGCAGCCTTGTGTGCATATGGTGCTCTGTGCATGTTTGATATGTGATGCTATGTACAGATGATGGTATGTACATGATGGATATGTAGTGCTATGTACATGCATTGTTCGATGCATGTTGTACATGTGGTAGTATGTACATATGGTTTTGTGTGCATGATTGTACAAGTGGTGGTGTGCATGTGGTGTTGTGTACATGTTGTATAAGTGGCGTTGTGTGCAAGTGGTGTTGTGTACATTTCATGCATGTTGCATGTACATGTGGTGTTTTGTACATGTTGTTGATCCAGGTGGATATTGGTGGCCACCTACCAAGTCCATCTGGACCCCCATCATTGTTTCTCTCAGCATTTTCAGTTTCCTTAATTGTCGCACAAATTACTATTTTTAGCAGTTTTTTGGGTCCTGAACTTTCAGAGCCGTTTTGAGGCCCTAAACGACGTTTTTTGGGGAATCCAAGGGCAACATGGGTCCATGTAATGGACCGATGTTGCCCGTTCCAAAAATGATAGTGCTCGAATAGATCTTTCTAATGAGCTATTGTACGCGTCAAACGAGATCGTATGCCAAAGTTACGACCCCGGGAAATTGATGTACCAATTTACCCAAAACGGGGCCCACAATTTGCGTTTCATCTTCTAAGGGTTGGTTTTGGAATATGAAGGGTTTTCCATTGTTTCTTAATAATAAATAGGCCTTCGAGCCTCATTGTAACACAAGTTCGGGAACAGTTCAGAGACATGTAGCCGCACATCTCTTCTCAGAGATAAGCT
>APFE030648016.1:0-41948 GCA_000404065.3 Pinus taeda
GAGGCAAGGTAGGCATGAAATTTAGCATCAAATCTAGATTTCAATGGGATGGAAAGACTGGTGAGGAGCTAAGGAGGGCAGACAATAACTCTGAATCCTCCTTAAACAGAAGAAAATATTGAATGTGAGCAAATTTATAGGAGGAGCATATAATACTATGAATTCCTACCTAATCACTTCATTTTCTCAATTAGATATGATAATGAGGTGAATGAAACACAACAGTTTACATATGAGACAAAGGGAAAACCTATGCTAAATTCACATACCACATGAATCTCAGCAAACAGAGCTGTGAAATTCCATTAAATTCTCTGCCACAAACTGTACAAGAAAGCTCTGCTACGCTCCAGCAGCTCCCAGCACTCAGCACTCAGAAAAAAAAAATCTCTCCTGACTCACTCTCCCAACTCTCTTTAACTCATTACAAATGAATTTGTTTTATAATAAATACAATGCTGCCCAAAACAGGGGCGCTGTTTTTTTTTTTAACTAACATCACAAGAATGTTTCCTTTTTGAAATATATGAAACAAAACACAGCTGGGGGAAAACCAATCGACCCCAAGACCCGACATTTGTTTTTATCATTATTAACAAAATAAACTAAAAACAAAACCATCAGCGCTTCCTGAAGAGAGAATGGCGCTCCTTCCACTGAGATCCGTTGAGGATTTGGCTAATTTCGAGGCAAATCTGGTGAACAGGTGTCTTCAGGTGACTTTGAAGTGAAAAGCAGGTGTCAAAAACGTGCGCCATATTTTTCCTTAGTTGAAACGAACACCTTAAATATTGCAACAACTGCCACGTGATGCCTGAGTTTCGTGTAAGCACCTTAATCACCAAAGAGATGGCATTTTCTGATCAAATCAAGCACAGAAATTTGCGCAATCAAGGTCCAATCTAAATTCAACAGGAAATACACACAACAGAATGTTGTATCTGGCATGTGTTTTGTATCATTGCTTGGGTTTTCAAACTGGAAATTAAAAGAAAATCCTGAGTGCAAAACTATCTCATCGCTGGATCTCTGTATCTGAAAAATATATTTTCTATTCCTTCCATAACTTCTGGATATAAAGTTCTGGTTGTTGTGAAAGCAGAAATATTTTCCTTAAGCTGTTCCATGGATGTTGCACCAATAGTTGTGCTTATCCCCCAGTCGAGTCGCCATGATCACGTGTGAAACCAGGTGCAATTTGAACTGGGGTACCGTTGAATTCCAACAATTGTTCTTGAATGTCCATTATGTTGAAAATACAAAGGCGACTGTTGGCTGGTGATAACTCGTTCTTTAAACTGCTCAAGAGATGCTTTGGAATGCACATTTTTGGCCCCCACAAAATAGGTCCAGACCCAGTCAAAAAGCACCTGATGATTGTTACTGTTGTCTGCATTAAATTCTTTACCAGAACAGCTAGTACTGCTATAGGCTGCATCAAATTTCACAAACTCTAAGGAAGGATATTTTCCAGTAATCAGAACAAATATGAAAGTTCTCTCTTTGAGTACTTTCAAATATGAAGCCTCTAATTGGAAATACTTCACAGCCATCACATTGAACCTCAAAATGAAGAAACTTATCTAGCGGTCCATTAGTTTTAATTGCTGGTGTGCCTCTAGCTCTTCCTTGAACTATCTGACTCTGTCCATCAACTGAACGCATCTTGTTCTTCACTGCTTCACATCCAAAACCTACAATATGTGCTCTAAGGCCAAAGGAACGTAAAATAGCAGCACACTCTGTTGTTCCAATCCATTTTCTGCATCCATATATTTCGAAATCTAATGAATCAGCACCCATTACATCAAAACCCCTCATCCAAGCAATCTCCAACCATTTTTGCAGTGATGGAATATCTGGGACAAACCCTGAACCTCCAAATAACATTTCGTTTGCACCATACGTTTGTGTTAAGAGGTGGGAGCTCAACATTTGAATATTTCGCCATCCACATCCCCATCCCAAGTCTTCTGAGCTCGTACTCTGAAAATGATCGATATGGCCTGAAATTGCACTGCATGTAAGGCCATGTTCAATCCTGTAAAAGTTGCTTTTAATTTGGCAACTAACTAGAAGAGATACTTGATCATGAATATGCTCCCCTTCCAATATCTCAATAAGGCCTTTTTGTCCACAAGTACCCTTATTAGATGAAGCGATAGCATGTGAAAATCTTGCATAATCTCCGGGCCTCGTATCTTGACCTGCAAGCACGTAAGAGTTTGGTATGGCCAAAGAGTTTGCTTTGGTAGGAGATGCTAACTGCAGAGCAAGTTCACTATCCCTTGAAAATTCCTCCTCATCAAGGTGATTATTCACATGCCATTCAATTTCTGAAAATGGTAGTTGGATGTGACAGAAAGGGCAACCCGCAGACTTTGTTGCCATGGATTTAACGTTTGTACCTTTCTTTATGTGAGTGCACACGCTCCGTCTAGCCGAGAGAATAGAACAGGTAAAAGATAACAGCCTCCTGGTCTCCCTTTTGATATCAAAAATTCCTGAAGTTTTAATCTTCTGAAGAAACCTGAGGTGTGTTTTGTCATGAATTGAGAACAGAGATAAAATTCCAACACGACAAGGCTGAGAACTTTCCTGTAATGTATAGGTTGCTGCTGCTAAAATATGTTGAAATAGATATTCAGGACATAATTCAACTGTCATAGCCATGTGCCGCATGCTTCTTGGAAAGATCTATCATTCCACGGATTTTGATATGAGCCTGTATGTCTGGAAATCATAGGCTTTTTGCTATTTATGATCAATTGCTGAGTGTAATTTAATGGCTCAAACATTCATAGCTAACGAAAGTGACTCTGGACAACCAATGCCAGAAACACACAATACAACCATATTGTGCACTACGTTCAGAGGAATCACTGAAGCTTCGTACTGTAATCTGAAGAAATGGCACGGGACCATTTTGCTATCAAAAATAGGGATTTCTCCTCAAGTAAACACTCCAACATAGCCATGATATATTGATATTTTTCTTTTGATATCAAATCTGTATGATGCAAAACTATTATATCTACCTGTCTCAATGCAATCAAATGTTCCCTCAATGGCCCACGTGGTATCAACCTTCTATTGCCCCAAAGGGTTATACAATTTACCATTACAATCTCCATGTCCCTGAACAAGCTCCAATGGTAATAAAGAGAATAGCAGTCATCATGTTGTGCTTATTCAGCCAGCTTATTCATTGCTCCATTATGTTTGCTGCAGTCTAAACACGTCATTTTTTAAAGTTGAACAATAGACTATTTCTCTTCTGTTGGTTCTGAGAGCGATTAGACCTGCATGCCATCATCTAGAATTACAATTCCAATTCCATCCCCAATTTTGTTAGTAGTCACCTTGGATTCTTTAAACTGGAAATTATGTTCTGCCCAGTCTCCTCTGCTACGAAATTCCATCACACCATATCTCTGAAAAACAATGCAGCAATGCTCGACCTTGATATCTTTCACGAAAGATGGTTGAGACACAACCCACTCCATGAACACAATAAATCCAGGCAATAGAAAATTCAGTGATTTTTTCTCAGATTGCGCAGCCTTTTTAACTAGTATTGATGCAACAAAGCAACAAAATCTCAATAAAGTGGTTGCAAATGAGGTTCCTGAGGTAGTGGCAACATTCTGAACTTGGGTATGTGAATCATGGATAAGAAAGATGACAACAACTATAATTTCAAGCATGGATATATTGCTGACAGTGCTGCCTTCCCCTGAGTATAATCTCTTGGGTAGAAATATCATTTCCAGCTCTTCGATGTGATGGTTGAACAAATCTTGCAGCGCATTCTCTGATTTAGATACTGCATATTCCAATTTTTCAAGGCTGGATTTTGTAAAAACAGCCCCAAGAAGTTCAAGGAAATGAACTTGGAAACATTCCCATATCTCCGTGATAGCCATAGCATATGATTCTTCTCCTAAAGTTGATTGCAAAATATTTTTATGGCGGGCCAAATGAGGCAAACTTCTATAATTTAAATGTTCTTGCTCAGCAGCAGCAATAAGAAATGGTAGTTGTCCTGAGCCTTCCACTAGAAGAGAAACCTTACAAACATGTGGTCTTTTCTTCTCAAGCAAAAGAATAATGTTTTACCGTTTTCAAGCCGCTCACAAACAACACAGTGATATAAAATGTTTTCTGTGCCTTGCACATTTTCCTCTTTTCGATGGGATAAGTCAACCTCTGGCGATTCCTGATGAAGGAGGGTCACACTGCTTATTTTGTAGGCAGGAGCTTACAATATGTCTGAATTATTCTTTTCAAGGTTCCTCTTTATTATCTCCATTTGCAAGTGTTGCATCTTTATAACCATCCGTGTACCATCTTTCGAAATACCACCATGAACTTGTGCAATTGATACTGCTGCAATTGGTATTTTCTCCACATAACTTGTTGCCTCTGATTGCTAACGATATTCTGAATTGTGCTTGTGCAGATAGGAGCTTTGAAGTCGCTGCTGCCTTTTGAAGAGCTGGAGCATAAATTACATAATTTAAAACAATACATTATGAAGAAGAATCAATCTCTGAAGTGAGACGGAGTCTAACACAGAACCCGCTGCCCCTGAACAAGAGGATTTTGGACCTGCTGCCCTTGGACATAAGGATTATGCGTTTGCTGCCCTTGGGCACAGGGATTTTGGACGTGTTGCCCTTGGACAAAAGGATTTCTAACCTGTTTCCCTTGGACATTAGGATTTTGGGCCTGCTGCTACAGGACTTGACCTTGACTTTGTCCTTGCAAGGGTTGACCTTGCTGATATGTATATGAGGGTTGTTGATGCCTGAGTTGGCCTTGCTGCTACAAGGGCTGACCTTACAGCTGCAAAGGTTGTCCCTGCGGCTGCAAATATTGGCCTTACGAAGACATAGGCTGGGAATTTTTCTGAACATAATGCATTTGCGGTTGCCTGGTTTGCTACAACTATTGTGAGGATTGCCCATGTGGTTGTTGTAGTTGTCCTTGTTGCAGCATCATCTGCCCCTGTTGTTGCATGGATGGCCCTTGCTGCAACAAAGGTTACCCTTGTTGCTACAAAGGTTTTCCTTACTGCTACAAGGGTACTTGAATTGTTCCCAGATTGAGACCTTGAAAATTTCTAACTGTATCTGGCGATAGCCACAAGGAAAGGAGGATGTACTAGGTTGAACATACTATCTAGGCTGCAAGACGTAAGGCGGATTGACCATTCCTTAGGAACCATATGGAACATAAGGAGTTTGGTACTAAACATGAGCCTCATAAAGCTGTTGATACTGGAAATTGCCTCAGACAGACCAATGGGATTTTGGACCTGTTGGTATTGGATATTGCTTGATCCAGCAGGACCAACAGGGTTTTGATTAGCACCAAGAGAAGGTTGGTTCATCCCAACCATGTGAGGTTGTGAGCTATTCACATTGTTTGTGCCTGACACCATAGAAACATTCAGATTATGCCCCCCAGGTGGTGGCACAACTTGTCCACTTACTGGAGGGATCGAAGAACTGACAACAACATGGCTCGATATCGTCGGTTGAGTCAAATGAGTGACTTGGATGGACGAGACAAGAGGGTTCAGAATGGTGGGTCACATTGGGACTGAAGTGACTACAAAAATCAGTCAGGTTTTGAATGAACGGCCCTGTGGTAGGCATGGTGCCAGACACCCAAACAGGGTTATGATAAAGTGATGAGACACTGGGTGTACCTAAGACCAATTGTGCTAAAGTCACATAGTTAGGGGGTAAATCCCTATAAATACTGATGGGAATTCTTCCCGTGTAAGGGAAACCTTCAAGAGGAAAATGATGTTCTTCCTCTTCAACAGTGTGTGGAATGGAAACCTCTAAATGATCCAGAGAGGAGACTAGAGCATCACCTTCGAGCTCCATGGGTGGAAACAAGCGACAACAAATGAATGAAGATGTTCGAGGGGATAATTCTAAAGGAATACCCGACTGATCGCACGGACTCTACAGACGCTGTGGTGATATCTCAACAGGGTCAAACATAGGATTTAGATGATATACACCCAGTCCAAGTGAACTTTCAGTAGTCGGTGAACTCTCAGGAGTCTGGACAGGATTGTCCAGGGATTCTAGGCCAATATCAGATAGTGACCCAGCATCTGAAGGAGGTGGAGGACAAGATGACAAAGTTTGAATGCTCAAAAAAAATCCGGGTTCAAAACCTTGGTCTTCAAGTGACTACGGTAATTCAGGAAATGGCTCCTCTAACAATCTTTCAGATGGAGGAGAGGAAGAGGAACTGAGTGAACTAGATGGTTCAGCCATGATGCCTTTGTCTCAAGTATCAGGAAAAGAGAGTAAATTTCAAGGCTTTAAAATGTACTTTAAGGAATACTCACGATTTGGTCTTGAAGAGACTAATAGGATGTTATAAGATCATGGGCAACAATTTTTTAAGATGCATAAATAAACTGGTGCTCTTTCATGTTTTAAGAGTCGAGAAAGAAGCAAAGATGACTCTATCACTTTCGATTGGAAATGAGCTTGAAATGACAAATGCTCAGATGATATTTTAAGTTTAATGATTCAAAAATATCAAATGACTACTCTGGATGATCTAGGTAAAAAGGATTACCAGGTAAGAATGAACTGCAGAATAACTCCCAGCAAACTGAGAAGTATGGGCAAGCAATCTCCCCGAATGTTGTGTTCAGTGTATCACATTTACAAGGCAGCAAACTCGGCTTCCTATGGATAAAGGATTGTAGCCTAGTGGGGTCTCCCTTTGTATACTCGACAGTATGAGGAGCACAAGTCCGTACTAGCATTGGCTAATGTCGAAGCTAACGACAGCTGCTAGGTTTAAAGACATTGGAACACATTTCTAGCCTAGAACTTCTAGATGTGATCGTTAGGTTTAAAATGCGCCTTAGGTTAATAGAGTTAATTTTAAAGTTTAACTTGAATTATGTCTCAGTTTTCAAGCCTTAGCGATGTGGCTTGAAAAGTCCTAAATGCAGCTAAATGAGAAAAGACTCTTTCAATTCAATGAATTGTCTACACTAGAGAGGGTAGAAAACACAATCAAATGAAACAACCAAGCAACTGAAAGCAAAAATGATCTTTTCACTACTTTAATTTTTGAAAATAAACTAATGAAAAAACTCTTTCCAATTCCTAGTTTCCTTACAAGTGCACTCCAAACAATCCTTTCAAAAGTAAAGAGAATTCTTTTTTCTTTTCAAATGCAAATGCAACCCTAGTCTTCAATGATGCTAACTAATGTAACATATTGATGAAGCAAACTAGAATTATGTGCTTTTCATGAAATGATAAAATGAATCTTTCATCAAATACTTCAAATGAAAAAGTTTTTGAGACAATCAATCCTCAAGAAATGAAAAGGCACAAAAGAGAATCGCTTTCAAACTAATGAAGCAATGACTCTACCAAAAACAAGACAAGCAATGTGACCTATGCCAGAAAAGAGATGTTTAAACAAGAAAACAAAACTTTTCAAACTTGTGTGATGGAGACCAAAGCAGTAAGAGGACTATAAACGAAATGCAAGGAGTAAATTCACCAACAGCTTGACTCACTGAGTTCACAATCAATTGAATGGCTGACAACCCAAATGCCCTAGGGCTACAAATCATCCATAGACTCAAGAAAACAAGTAAAAAGAAGGCAAGTCAACAAGAAAATAAACCAAGTTAAAATGCAGCTTTCCAGTTAGGGAGAAAACAATCTAAACAAGTTACAAGGCAGAAATCAAGAGAGAAATACACACTAATCGAGATCCTGGGTAAACCCTAATCTTCACCTAGAGGCATCGGCGTGACTGCCTAACTGACAACAAGCACCAAAAGGGGGTTGGCGCAACTGTTCCTGAGTATATCGTGTCGTTCGGTGCGACTATTAGCGAAGTAAGCACGCTAGTCAAGGATACAAGGAAAAAATACAAAAAAAAATCAAAGGCTGAGACTAAACTTGCTACTGTAAATTTCAAACCCAGAGCAGTAAACAAGGCAGAGCAGATAGAACTAAAGGGAAATGGTGATACTAGAAACATTCACACAAAACCATGGAATTACAAACAAGAAAAAAGAAGGATTGGTTCTCCAGCGGAGTCGCCAATTTGTGGTGCAGTTAAAATTCCAAGTGCGGACAGAAACAATTCCTCTAGCCTGAGAGTGGGCCTAGCCACAAACAAGACATTCTATGGAAATTTCCTTAGGTTAGAACCAATTAAGAGGGTCTACCTCTTAGTACTCTATCCGTTTGATGATGACCTTGATTCCTTGCTCCAGCTATCTTCTGTTCCTTCTTGAAAACACCTGAAACAAGCAGACAATAGTAGAAAACAACCATGATAATATACAAATTCTATTCAACCTACTTAACAAGTCAAGAAACATTAATCCATAAACATGTGAAATGACATCTTATGTAGGAAATCAAACGATAGTTTCATCTTTATTAAATCAAGAAGAGATTACAACTGGTTTATTGACGTTGTTGTTCTCCTCTGACAAATCCAGGTTCCCACACACTTCCACTAGCCTTCCATGAATGGCCCCAACAATGATAGTCTCAAGGCTCTTCCCTTTAGGCTTGACACCAAACCAACTCACAATTCTCCCTTAAACACAAACTAGAGAGCTACAAAGTATGGATAACTTGTTGATTACTCCAAACAGAACTTAATTAGCACTAGCACACACACCCTAGCTTGTCATTGGGAAAAGTGGAGGTTTATATAGCTTGAATGGATGGGAGATGGTTCCTTTTCTCATGGGAGGTCTTGTCTCTTGATGTAGTTCCATCCTAATAGGGGAAGGGAGCCCAATCTGACCTCCTCGGCTCCATCTGGCCTAACTACTTACCAGACTTCTGTTACGAAGCTTCTAGAGCTGGAAGCTTCAGCTCCAAATTTAAAAAAAATTCCAAAAGAGGATCGGCGCAACTGGGAAAAGGCTCAGTCACTCCGGTTGGTGCAAGGGACAGTTGTAATCCCCACATATCAACTTAGGGAGGACATGGGTCATTAGCGCCTATCTTATAAACTGGTAAAAACATAAGATTTTGGGAAAATGATGCAAAGGGGAATTGTTCTACTCATGAAGAGGGACACAATGGGAGTTTCTTCATGATGGGAAAGCATGAAGGGTTCACTATAGATATCCTCCAGAATCAAGGAATGGGGAGTACAAGGATAGTGACAAAATTCTGAGTAACAGGTGCATCAATATAAATATAGTTCGAAAAACAACATTATAGCATCACAACACATGCAAGCATTCTCTAATGTAAACAATATGCACACAACATATGAAAATATCATATGAAACATTCACTCTCCAAGGCCATCTATATGATAAAAGTCATATTTTCTTCATGTCATTGCCTCAAACTCCTTGAGTCCTGTTTTGTTTTTACTGTTATGGAGTATTTCCTTTGCTTTCATGGAGTCTTGCCTTTTCTATCATGAAGTCTTTCTTTTGCCTTGCATCACAACAATGACTATTCTTTTGTCTTACCTTTCATCTCTACAACAACATCTATTTTGAATAATTTTCCATCGCCCTTGCTCGTGTTCCTACATATCAAGCATGCCTTGTTTCTCCCTTGATCCTTGCTCATGCATACATTGTTGTTTCTCCTTTCCTTGTTGCTCTTTGCCTTGTTTCTCCCTGTCTTGCTAGATTCTCAATATGCTTCCTCATACCTTGCTCCTACTCATGCATACCTTATTGTTGCTCTTTGTCATTGTTGCTCATTTTCCATCAATACAACACTACCAACAATCTCGCCCTTTTGCATTGATGGCAACACTAAGATCCTCCTCTTTTGTCCTATGATGCTCCAAACTTCTGTTTACCACCCCCTTTGACATCAATGGCAAGGGGTACAATGAAAAACATAATATTTAGTAACTCACTTGCTTTAAGAGATTAATAACACAAAAAATTATGGTTCATCACAAACCCATTTCTCCTCTTGAGCACATGAACAATCCTTTAATACTGGGGTGATTAAAAAATATCAATTCACTGAGTTTCTCATGCATTGTTAGGAAACAAAATGCCCATCAATTTCATCAACAACTAATTGTTAAATTTATGATTTTGGTTTCAAATCATAAATTCACCATTCTAAATTCATCATCAACTTTCATTATTGAATCGAATGCTCCTACTGATTTTTTTTTCCTATAAATCATATTCTCACATTCAACACATACAAGACAACATTGTGCATGGTATACATGTCCACTGAAAATTATAAAGGATGCTCGAATCCATCCATTACAACAATGCTCTCCTAATTAATATTAAAATTTCTTCGTTGATTAATATTTTGGTCAATAGCATGAGATGAATAAGAGAGGCAATCAACTCCATGTCGACCAAAAATGTTGTTGGTCAATATATTAATATTGTGCTCTACTGTATTAAACACAGTGTATTAAACATCGTTTGGCAAAAAACGATGTTCAATGAATAATCAAAGACCTAGCGTATTAAATATCTGGCAATTGTCTCCATTTTATTTTTGTTAGAGTAGATGCTTTTGATAAATGACTCTTGAATTGATCACCCATAATTTTTGAAAGTTGGTTCATGAGAACAAATGCATGGCCATTTTGCAACTGCTCAATGACCAATAGCAACCTCAACAACTTCTCAAAATGTTGTTCACATTGGAAGAGGTTGGTTAAGTGAGCATGAAACTTGACCCAAAACTCTATATTTGTAATTTCACTTTAAGGAAGTTTACACTCATCCATGAATATCCTCCAAGCTTCTCAGGTTCCAAGTGAAAACATTGACAGAAAAGAGTAGTCTACATCTTAATTAACTACCTCGAAAGTTGTTATGGTATGAAGTATACCAAGTGCAACCTAAAATGGAATATAGAATTTTATTGATCATGTTACCTGCACCTGGAGTTCTCTTGTACTTTCTCCATAACTCGATCACCAAGATTTCCAGTTTTCCAAATTATTTTTTTTCCATGATAACACATCTCTGAGCCCCTTAACAACTGATCAGAGATGGTCTTGTTGTACTTTTTATTGAGCTTAGATTTGTATTTGGGCGCACTTCCATCGATATTAGGAGTAGGTAAGTAATATATTGAATCATAATAATATGTGTCCCTCCTCCATCGTGGACATACATATTGCACATGTGAGATTGACTTCTTTTGATTCATCATATTGAACATCACTGCTTAATAGTTCAACTTTTCCATCATCGTCACAAAGAACAATTGGCAAGGAGTACAACGAAAATCATAATGTCACTATTTGGTCCTTGCAGCACTAAATGCAATCAACCAATGACGGCATGGAATTTTAGAGGAATATGATCCCTTAGTCATAGCAGAGATTCACATGTGAATGCCATAATGGGAATGTGAATGAGATGAAACCTTTGAGCAAAAGAAATTTTGTATTAATCTCGATATGAAAGTGATACCGAACTTCCTTATGAAGCTTCATCATCTTGTCCACAAAGCCTGAAAACTAGTTGCAGCTATGCCATAATTCAAACTAATCATGACACCCATGCAACCTTAAGTTTCAACAACAACTGTAATGGTTATACACGTACATTGTCTTTGTTGAAATCCTTATATCAATATAAGATTTAAGACGTTGATTACGATATCTTTTCTGGCCCAAATAGAAAATCAAGTACTCATATTGTGGTTTCAGAACTATCACTGAGTTCATTATCTACATTTACGTTACGTTTCCATCATTCTATATGCATCCTCCAACTGCACATCTCTTTATGTTTTTATATTCTCCTCTTTATTCAAGACTAGGCTCGAATGCAACTTCTCTTAGTGTTGCATCTATCCCATCAGTATAGGGTTTAGTATTTAAACTCAGTCTTATACATGTTTATCCTTCTTCTTTAATGGCTTTAAATTTTTCTTGAAATACACTTTGATAAAACTAAGACAATAACAATGTGTTGGTTTGTCATTTAAATTGTGGTCGAATATAACATCTGGAGGCTTCCATATCTATTACACATAAACGCATGCCATATCAAAGCATATACCATAATTTACATGACAAAATAAGTTGCGCCTTGTAGTGAAGCCATGAAGAGATGCTCATATTACATTATCATTCAGTCATAGATGCTCCATGGAAACCGATATGAAGAGTGCAAGTAATTGTTCACAACATGCAAGCGAATGTCACTCAATCCATTTTTCAACCTTAACATAGCCGAGCCAACTTGTCACGTAACTCATGGTGAATCAATTAACTCCACTTATTGTGTTATTTACTCTCTTGGGGGACCAACTAGATTTCAACAACATATATTGATGTTGTTTTATCGGCATATATTAATAACGTCGAGGTTGTTGCATTGTTTTTGTGAATATATCAATGCATGGGTGTATAAACGCTTCTCCAACGTTCTGCAATGGGATGTTGGTGATCTGCAATTAATTTATTGGCTTTGTAATTAATGTATTAGCTCTTCCATATAAATAATGTGTGTTGTCTTGTACTATATTAGAATACACTGTTGCACCGAAACATAATAACATTTACGCGCTTGTAATATCATTGTTTCACTGCATTGATGATATATGACCATTGTAATATGTATCATGCAATTAACCCACCATTGTAAAATCAATGCCGCATATATATCAATACCATGCCATTGATTGTTGTCATGGAGTCTTGCCTTTGCGATCATGAAGTCTTGCCTTTGCCTTGCATCATAACAATGATTATGCATTTGTCTTGCTTTGCATCTCTACAGCAACATCTATTTTGAAGCATTTTCCATCCCCCTTGCTCTTGTTCCTACATATCAAACATGCCTTGTTGCTACCTTGATCCTTCCTCCTACATACATTATTTTTGCTCCCTATCTTGTTGCTCCAATATGCTCAAGTTGCTTCCTCATACATTGCTCTTGCTCCTACATACCTTGTTGGTGATATTTGTCTTTGTTACTTCTCCTTTGCCATCAATGACAAAACTTCCAACATATTATGCATCTTGATACTTCAAAGTTTATCCTTGAGCGCCAGCTTCCTATGGTCATTATTATGCTTGAACAATCATGTCAGTGTTTTCCACATTACAAATGTAGTTTGTTTTTGTTAGGTCCCTACACTACTAGTGTAACTCCTTATTGATATTAGTGCAACCCCCTTATTGTATTATTGTGCCCATATAGTCCCCATGTTATTATTATTATTCCCCATAGAAGCCCACTATTGTCTTTGTTGTGCCCCTACAATATTATTGTTATGTACGCTCTGATTATATTGGGACCCCTTAGACTCCTATATATATAGAAAGGAGGTATTGTCATTTGTATCATCCAATAATTGTTCATTTGTGTAATGTAAAGGAGTTTTCCCTCTCGAAGAGGTTGATTTTGAAGTAGTTGATCTATCTTTCCTATCTTTTTGTGAGCTAGTTTCATAACATTTGGTATCAAAGCTTTAGATTCTAGGGTTTCGCTGCTCCAAACAGGTCATCTTGGAAGTTTCCATATAACTTTTTCTCTACGATGTTTCAGAAGCTAAAAAACAAAACCCATTTGAGCCGAAATCATTCTGAACATCGGGTCTGAATTTCAGATCTTGTATCACTAGATTTTTTGATATATGATCTAAGGAAATTAGGGTTTTTGCAAGCTCCAGAATTCCATCTCAAAAAGGTCATCGTGGAATTGTTGATATAATTTTTTTTCACGAAGGTTCATACTCTAAAATTAAAACCCATTTGAGCAAAAATATTGATGAAGCTTGGACTTGAATTTAGATCTTATTTCTCTATATTTTCAGAGATGTGGTCCACGGAATTTAGGGTTTTTGTAGGTTCCCGAATTACATCCCAAATAGGTGACCTTGGGAACATCATCATAACTTTCTCTTTGAGCATCAGATTGAAATTTCGTAAGAATTTACAAAAAGAGGATGAATTGTACTTTTATGTGTATCGTTTTAAGGCCGAAGGTTGAAACAGTGACATGTGGCACTTCGTACAAGTCGCTTTACTGAAAAAGTCTATAATCAGGTCATCTTGAGAGATTGGGCATAACTATTTCTTGGAGAATCCAATTTTGATCATACTAGTGGCATTGGAAAGAGGACATAGAGGGCTATCGCAGGTTGCAATTTCAGACCTTGTAGATCCAAAATTCAGAGATACAACAGATTGTTCCTAAAAGCAAGAAAAAGAATGTCTCGAATCAAGAAAATAGAAACACCTAGTAAGCAAAATTGGAGGGATTATTTGAAGAATGTGATCGAAGATATGATCAATAAGATAAATGTTATAGAAGAAAATTGAATGGAAACATGGAAGATTTGAAGAAAGACATGCAAGGTTTGAAGGAAGGTGGGACAAAGTCGGTACAATAAAGGCTTCCTAATTCCAAAAAGGTAGTAGAGGAAACTCATGATGAGAACAAAAGAAATGTTAGTCATGATTTCATAGACTCTAACGTTGGATTAAAGACCCATCATATTCTAAATATAGATATGAGGAAATTTGATGGCAAGCATCTGGTAACTTGGATACTACAAATGGAGCTATATTTTGATCTACATGATGTGCAACCGCCACAAAAGGTATGTATTGCATCTTTATATTTAGAACCGAATCAATTTGTATGGTATAGAGGGATTTGTTCTCATAAAAAACTTGTCACTTGGTCAATTTTCACAGAGGAAATGATAGCACATTATGAGGATACAAAGAGAAACACCTTTTTTAGCTAATTGATAAATCTCAAACAAAAGGGTTCAATGGAATAACACATTGAGGACTTCCAAAAATTGAATATAAGGGTAAATGATATTCTAGAGAAGCATAGGATTGAAGTATTCATAGGGAATTTAAATGATAACATCCAACATGAGGTTCGCTTTTGGGAACCTGATTCATTGGAAAAGGCATACAGGTTGGCAAGAAAATTTGAAAGAAAAATTACTGCAACAAGGAAGCTTACCACTCATAACTATAAAGATGGAAATTTTGTTGCTCCTATCCTTTAACACCTACAAGGTTGACACCACAAAAATTGGAAGAAAAACGAGCAGAAGGGATTTGTTACAATTGTGATATAAAATACACTAAATGTCATAAGTGTGCTAAGAAGAAATTAATTTACATAGATGGGGAAGAGGAGCAAGAAAAGGAACAAGAAACGTCAAAAGAAGAGGATATACACCAGGAACCAATCCTAGAGAAATAATAAATGAATCTGACCATATCTTATAATGCATTGACGTGAATTACCTCTCCTCAAACTCTCAAGATAGAAGGGCATATCAAGAAGAAAATTTGAATAATGTTGATTGATTTGGGTAGTACCCATAATTTTATTCATTGTAAGATAGCCAGGGAATTGAATTGCTTCCTATATCCAGAGTGTCAAGTAATGATTGCAAATGGAGGAACCATAAATTTCTCTTGAAAGTGCCATAATATCAAGCTATCCATGGGAGAATATGTCTTGAATAGTCCAATTATTTCCATTCCAATGGGTGGTGCAAATGTTTTACTAGGAGTCCAATGGCTACAATCTTTGGGTACGATAGCTTTTAATTTTTAAGAACTTTTCTTGAATTTTTTTTGGGAAGGAAAGGAATATGAATTAAGGGGTATCACAGGGAAACCGGAAAAGATAATCAGATCTAACACCATCACAAAGCTTCTAAAAAAACAACAACGAGGTGTAATTACACAATTATGTTCACTAGAGGTTCCCACGTCAAAATCATCTATTTCTCCAGATCTCCAAAACGTTTTGGAAAATCATTCCAAAGTATTTGATACTCTCAAAGGCCTCACACCTATTCATGACCATGACCATGCTATTCATTTGATTCCAATAATTGTTCCCCCAAACATCAGGCCTTACAGATATCCATATGCCCAAAAGAGTGAAATTGAACGTATGGTTGCAAAAATGCTAAATGTTGGTATAATTCAACCTAGTCAAAGTTCTTTCTTTGCTCCAATGGTATTGGTACTCAAGAAGGATAGATCATGGTGCATGTGTCTGGATTATAGGGAGCTCAACAAGCTTACGATTAAAGATAAATTTCCCATTCCTACCATTAATGAATTATTGGATGAATTACTGGACCAATTACTTTACCAAGTTGGATCTTCGTTCAGGATATCATCAATTTAGAATGAAGACTAAAGACATTCCAGAAACAAAATTTAGAAATCATGAGGGTCACTATGAATTTTTTGTCATGCCTTTTGGCCTTACCAATGCACCTTCTACATTTCAAGCTTTGATGAATTCCATTTTCAAACCCTTCCTTAGAAAATTTGTGTTAGTATTTTTTGATGATATACTAATCTACAACAAGTCTTAGGAAGGATCATGTTCAACATGTTGACAAGGTGCTCAAACTATTGGAGGAGAAACAATTATATGCAAAAAGCTCCAAATTTTTCTTTGGAGTATAAGAGGTGGAATATTTGGGTACTCAATTAGCTCGCTCGTCTTATCATCCTCAATTTGATGGGCAAACTAAGATAGTGAACAAATGTTTGGAAGGATATTTTTGTTGCTTTGTATATGATAAACATACATAATGGGTCAAGTGGTTGCCTCTGGCTGAATGGTGGTATAATACTTCCTTCCATACTGCAACAAAAATGATCCCATTTATGGCACTTTATGGATATCATCCACCGCCCATCAAATCATATTTAAAAGAAAACTCTAAGGTTCAAGCAGTGGAATATCACATCAAGCATCAACAACAAGTTCTCAAACTCTTAAATGATAACCTCACTTTAGCGTAGAATAGAATGAAACAACAAGAAGATCAACATCACAGCGAAAGAAGTTTTGATGTAGGTGAATAGGTATTTCTACGACTACATACAAACAAATGTCCCTCAAGAAAGCTAAGAAGGATAATAAATTATCACCAAATTATTATGGTCCATACAAGGTGTTACAAAAGGTTGGTACTATGGCATACAAATTGGATCTTCCTGCATCTTCCCAAGTGCACTCAGTTTTCCATGTTTCATGCTTAAAGAAGGTTATAGGTGAGAAGATCCCAGTTCAAACAATATTGCTAGAACTTGACAAGGAAGGAAAAACCATATTGGAACTGTAAGAAGTCACAAAAACAATAAATCGACAGCTACGAAATCAATCAATTTTAGAGTATCTCATCCAGTGGAAGAACTTACCCGCTGAAGATTCCACATGGGTGGATGAGAATTTTATACAAAAGCATACAGAACTACTCAAGTATTGAGGACAACACTTTTTGAAGGAGAGGGGCATGTTAGGTCCCTATACTACTAGTGTAACCCCTTATTGATATTAGTGCATCCCCCTTATTGTATTATTGTGCCTATATAGTCCCCATGTTGTTATTATTATGCCCCATAGAAGCCCATTATTGTTATTGTTGTGCCCCTACAATATTATTTTTATGTAGGCTCTGATTGTATTGGGACCCCTTAGACTCCTATATATAGAAAGAAGGTCTTGTCATTTATATCATCCAAGAATTTTTCATTTGTGTAATGTAAAGGAGGTTTCCCCCTCGAAGAGGCTAATTTTGAAGTTGTCGATCTATCTTTTCTATATTTTTGTGAGCTTGTTTCATAACACTTTTCCGTGGAGATTTGAGACAATGTGATCCTGTACTCCCTCCAAGATTATTCTCCTTGCCTTGGCTACATATTTCTTCCACTGAGCAAGGTTTTGTACATCAGATTTAGGTGGTTTTTCAACATCTGTCTTATATATTGAAATCCATTGTCATCCAATACCGCCTCCATGTGATCCATGCAACAATATTAGAGGTGCCTTCTAAGGCATACTCTAGCCTTAGTCTATTGAAGTCCATCTTCTCATCTCTGAAGAGATCCTGTTGCACCGAACTCAAAATTTGAACCTCTTGAAAAATAATTTTGAAATTCTTACTCTAATGTGAATCTTGCTCTGATACCATGCAGAAATTATGGTGTAGATTTGCAACTGCTCATGATTTTTTAATCAAAATCACAAGACACAAACCTGCTCTACTACTCTACAAAAAGTAATTCACAATCTAGAACAAAAAATTCACACAAGCAATAAAAAATAACACACATGCACACAGTCTTTTTCCTAGGGAAATAAATCTACTAAAAACCCCAATGCCTCCTTGCATTAATCTGATGAATAGAAATGTATTACAATTGCTTTTGTAACAGCCCTAGTTAAAAATCCATGTAAAAATATATAAGGCCACGGTCATCGGACACGTATTCCAAGCTGAATGTTGGGAAAAATCATAGTGATGGGGATCACTGGTGATTAATTAATGGCTAAGGAAATTGGCAAAGGAAATTTCAAGGATTTGGAAAGTAAAAATGGCATTTTGGCACATCTATTTATGAAAATAATGGAAATTAGGAGAAAATGGAGGTGAAACATCACAGGTTGCATGTGAGGAGGAAAATGAAGGAAAATAATGGAAATTGAAGAAAATAGAGGCCTCATTAACAAAAAGGATTTTGAGGATCAGTGGGTAGCTTGGTTAGTGTAACCTTTGTCAACTCAATTTTGGAGCTCTCATTCTATTCTCTCTCTCTCATACTCTTGGACACTTAGAGTTTTCTTGGAGCACTCTTGGAGAGTGTGGCATACTTAGATGCTTGGAGCAAGAAGGAAAAGGAAGAGTAGGAAAGTGCAAGAGGACATCAGGATGAGCAGCTACAGTGGGTTATTCTTGAGTATTGAGTTGCATGTATGTTTTCCTCACTAGTTTGGACATGCATGGCATATTCATGTGGTTTATTGGTCATGATTTTTCATTGGCATGGAGGATTTCCTGGATTGACAGTGGATTCGCCTAGCCTTTCCATTTCCTGGATAGTCATGGTGTTGTGGGTTCATTTCTTTGCTTTTCTAGTTGGTTCTCATGTTTTCTTTAGCAGTTACTAGTTCTTGGAAGCCTTGGTTGGACAAACGCTCTAGAAACCCTATAAAAACTTGGGTTGAGTTACTAGTCCTGGAACCCTTGGTTGGAAAAATGCTCTAGAATCACTTGGTGTGTTGAGTTACTAGTCCTGGAAGCCCTGGTTGGACAAACGCTATGAAATCCTGGCGGCAACTGTGGGTTGAGTTACTAGTCCTGGAACCCTTGGTTGGAACAAACAATATAGACCCCTAGAAGGCTTGGGTAGAGACCAATCTGGTTACGGTTTGTGAGGTATGATTGTGAGGTGGAATCATTATTTGATGGGTTGAGGTGGTTTGGCCTTTGGAAGCCCTACATGGTTTTGATTGATGTGTTTTATGAGATCCCACATTCATGCTTGGAATATTGCACGGGGGTGACTGGCTGAAGAGATATTTGGCTCAACCATGTCTATGGTTGGGTGGTTCATGAAAGTCCCAAACGTGGTTAGCCTTTGCATCATTAATATGAGGTTATTCTCATTGTTGATTCATGAATATTATACTAGTTTATATGTGGAATATATGGTCGTTGTTTCCTTGGTATTTCTGTTGCTATTATGTTGGTTATGAACATGTATTATGATAGTGGTTATGTATGGCTGTCATCATGCTTTTACTTGTAAATTAATGAACAATGTATATATGGCCTAATGTGTAACAACCCTAGTGAAAATTCCATTTAATAAAAGTTAAAAACAATAACCATGGATGATGGGACACCTATTCCAAGCTTAATGTTGGGAAAAATCCTAGTGATGAGGATCACTTGTGATTATTTATGGCTAAGGAAATTGGAAAGAGCAATGGTTAAGGCTTTTCAAAGGAAATATGGCATTTTGGCACGCACTTATGAAATAATGGAAATTAGGAGAAAAGGGAGGTGAAAGGTCACAAGTTACATGTGAGAAGGAAAATGAAGAAAATAGAGGCCTCATTCATAAAAAGGCTTTAGAGGATTAATTGGTAACCTTTTGTCAGTTCAGTGTTGGAGCTCTCTTCTATTCTCTCTCTCTGTCATACTCTTAGAGACTTAGATTTTTCTTGGAGCACTCTTGGAGGGTGTGGCATACTTGGATTTTTAGAGCAAGAAGAAAAAGGAAGAGCAGGAAAGCACAAGAGGGCATCGGGATCAGTAGCTACATCATATTTTCTTGTAGGTACCAATTTGCATGTGTGCTTCCTTCACTAGTTTTGTCATGCATGGCACATGCATGTGGTTTCTTCACTATGATCTATTATTGGCATGGAGGATTGCCTAGATTGGCAGTGGATTGCCTAGCCTTGCCATTTCCTAGATAGCCATGGTGATTGTGGGTTTACTTTCATTGTTTGTTTTTGGTAGTTTCTCATGTTTCTTTAGCTTGGGTTGAGTTACTAGTTCTTGGAGCCTTGGTTGGAAAAATTCTCTAGAGCCCTGTAACATCTTAGGTTGAGTTACTAGACCCATAGCCTTGGTGGGTTGAGTTACTAGTCTTAGAGCCTTGGTTGGAGAAAGGCTCTGGAGCCAGGTGGAAGTTGTGGACTGAGTTATTAGTCCTGGAGCCTTGGTTGGAACAAATGCTCTCAAGCCCTAGATGGCTAGGTTAGAGACTGATCAGATGATGGCTTTGTGTGTTGCAAATGCAACAAGATGATGGAGCTTAGTGAAAAGAAGTCTCCTTCACTAAGTGGTCGTGCAGGCTATTTTTGGCACAAAGTCTATTTTTAGACTATATCTATTTTTAGACATATGGATCATGGTCTATGAGTTGCAGGATGCTATTTATGGATGATTGGTAATTTTGGTAAAAATAGATGGACCTCTATTTTTAGACATATGGGCGGAGTCTATTTTTAGACTGTCAGTCTAAAAATAGAACAGTCGAATATTATTAGCTCTTAATAATATTTGGACTATAAACATTATCTTATCCTCTTGCAGCACTTCAGTTCGAGCTATGGATGTGGCACATGCAACTACCAGAAGGAAATACGCTTTTCCTATTGGTTAGTTGAGCTATTGCATGATGGACTTAAGTTAGAACTCAAGTGATTGAGTTTGGTGGAGTTGATTGAGGAGTTGATGGAGTTGTGTTCAATTTGACTTAGTTGAACTAGTTGTATTTAGTATAACTGCCAAATATATTAGTGATGAGTGGTGTGAATTAATTATTAATTAATTCACTAATTATTAACTCATAAATCAACTAAAGAATACATCAGTTAACTTAGTGCATGGACAGTTTAGTGGAGGCAAGTGTTAGAGGTGGGTGAAAGGGTGAGACTACTATCAGTTGTGACTATAGTCATGCATGAGATTTTCACAATCATTGATTGAGATTGCCAATGAGGATTGCGCAGTACAACACAAGCGAATTAGAACTTGGATCATTTCTATTCTCAACAGGTATTGCGCAGTAGAGGCAGGAAAATAGTGGAGGAAATTTGAACCTGTGACTTGATTCAGATCTGAGCTCGTTTGTGTGTAACCGGTGGAGATAGTACTGAGTACTTGCAAGGAGTATTGTACTATGTATTGTTACATGTTCTCTATCATCATAATATACAGATAGTTGAGGGGTTTTCAGCTGTATGCTTTCCCCAGTACATGCTGTGTTGATATGTGTGATTGATGTTTCAATGTGCGCATGCGATTGTTTCTTTAATTCCACAAATTGATGATCAACGTAGAGGAGGTTATGTATTATGCATGAATTTCGCAAATAGTGTATAATCAGGATAATCTTTGTGAATAAGTGTTATATTATTCAAAAGTTCTACAGGCAGAAGAAAAGAAAGATGAGGGGGTAGGAGATCCTTTCAAAATATTTCTCAAGGAAGCCCTTAAATGATATAGGAACGCGATATTGGATAACTTTGTCGAGATGCTTTGGCGGCTACCCACACGCAACACATCTTCATCTAGTAGCCACTTTGGAGGTGCCACTCCTTGTAAGTTACAAGTTAATTTTGACATTACCATATTTGAAGGCCAGATAGATGCAAATGTTGTAGATAGATTGTTAAATCTTTTGGAAGGATATTTTTCAGTTCATGACTTTTCCAATAAGGAAAAGATTACTTTTTCACTCCTCAAAGTCACCCCACATATCAAGGACTATTGGGAAACCTACTGTGAACAAAAAGCCGAAAGGGAATCCTCACTGTTTTCAGCCACACCCACTTGGAATTATTTCTAAGATGCCATCAAGGAACAATATTACCCTATTAGGGGCTATGAAGATAAATACATAAAGTGGATCATGTTGCGGTCAGGAAGGGAGCAATATATTTCAAAGTTCACAAATGTTTTCCATACCCTTCGTGTGAAGCTGAGTATCAAGGATTCTGAGAATAATTTAGTACTCAAGTATCGTAGTTGTCTACAAAAGTACATCTGGGATGAGATGGAGTTCTTGGAAATCTTCTTGCTTGGTGTTGCCTATTGATATGATGTTAAGATCAAGCATAAATTTAAACAGAAGAAGTGAGAATTTGGATCTACAAATAAGAATCAATAGAAAGGCACCCCTAAACCATGGAACATAGGACAAATGCAAGGTGAGGCAACCCACGACAACCCACTGAAGCTGCAAGCAAAGAAAAATATCATGAAGACAAAGAAGGAGACAGGGAAATAGTGTGGATTCCATAAGAGCCCCACTCACAACACAAGTGAGTACCGAGCCATGAAGTCACTAGTGGCCAAGCTAAAGGCTTCTGAATCAGATGCATGTTATGACTCTGAGTTAGAAATAGATAAGGGTAATGACAAAGGGAAGCATATTATCAATTCAGAGCCTAGTGCCACCATTTCCACCACCAAGATCTAGAAGGATGAGCCTGAAGATCCAGAGGAGGGGGAGTAGATCTTCCACTCACAGATGTGGGTGAAGGGTTCTTTGTTGGAGTTCATTGTTAATAGTGAGAGCCAAAAGAAACTCATTTTAGTAGAGGTCATGAAGTAGTTGGGCCTATCGACCACACCACACCTATAGCCGTAAACCATTGGGTGGATCATGAAGGGTGAGATCTACGCATTAGCCAACAATGCCACCTTCCCTATAGCATCAAGCCCTTCACATATGAGGTACTATGTGATGTTTCTCCTCTTGAATTTTGTGATGTATTATTAGGCCAACAATACTTGTGGAAGTGAAATGTTGTGTATGAATCGAGGCCTCACATTGTTGTTATTACTTTGGGCAATAAGGTGTATATGATACCATAGGTAGCATCGCATACCATCATTTCTTCGATCACTTTGAAGTAATGTAGTAATATCTTTTCCTAGATCGAGAAATTTATTTTCTTTATGATTCACCCTCAAGGAAAGAAGAATATTGTGGCCATAGGCTCTATATAGGGCTCCTCTACATGACAAAAACAGATGGACAAGGTTGTGGAGGAGTATAGGGACATCTTCACCTCACCTACAGGGGTTGATCTACACTGTCAAGTCAAGCACTCCATCAAAATGACCTCGTGCATGCTGCTAGCCAATGGACCAATCTATTGAAACTCTAGTATGGAGAATGAGGAAATCAAGAGGCATATTCAGGAGCTGTTGCAGAAAGGGCACATCAAGCCAAGTTCATCACCATGTGGGAGCTTGATCGTGTTGGTACAAAACAAGGGCGGGACCTTCAGACTCTGTATTGACTATTGGGTGCTGAACAAGATCAATTCCCAGAATGGGTATCCAATCCCACATATTAATGACCTTCTGGACCAGCGCAAGGGGACCAAATATTTCAGTAAGATTGACTTGAATTATATTTATCACCAAGTACTGATCAAACTCTCTTATGTGTGTAAGGCTGCCTTCAAATCTAAGGAGGGCCATTTTGAATGGTTGATCATGCCTTTCGGGTTGATGAATGCCTCTGAAACCTTCATGAGGCTGATGGACGATGTCTTGTGACCATTTGTCAACTCATTCATGGTTGTGTATTTGGATGACATTCTGATATTCAGCTAGAGTTTGGAAGAGTACCTCCACCATATTCAATAGGTCCACCAAACCCTATGGCAACACAAGTTGTGTGCCAATTTGGAGAAATGATCTTTTGGTATGACCCAAGTTCAATATATGGGGTACATCATTGATGAGAAGGGTGTGCATTTTGACCCAGCCAAGATACAATTCATTTAGGATTGGCCATCCCTAATCAATATAATAGAGCTCCACAAATTTCTGGGTCTTGTAAACTTCTACCTCAAGTTCGTGTTGGGGTTTTCTCATATCTGGCCTTTAAGTCAAGTCACTGAAGGAGGAGCAAAATAAAAGTTATTTTGGTATGAATCCAAATAGAAGGCATTTTTGAGTTGAAGCATCACCTCTTCTCTGCACTAGTGCTCACATTACCATACCTACAACAACCATTTGAGATCAAGATAGATTCCTTTGACTATGCTATTGGTGCAGTCCTTACTCAACAGGGGAATCTAGTGGCATATCACAGTTAGACTCTTTCAGACATAGTCTGAAAGAGATGTATTCCATTGTGCAGGTCTATTGAAAAGGGAAGCATTGCATCATGGGGAAAGAAACGATTATCCACACAGATCACTGATCCCTGCAGTTCATACAGACAAATGGGAAGTTTCAAAATAACCACCATAAAAAATGGTCCACATACCTACAACAGTTCGATTTGAAAATTAAGTACAAGAATGGTAGCACCAATAATATTACAGATTTCCTTAGCCGACTATTGGTCATGGCACTGACCACCGTGCTCGAATCTTCTGGGAACAAGACTGTGAGGTGAACACATATTTACAAGAGTGATCCATAATTCGACAAGACATACCAGACACTCCTGGAAGGAAAGAAAGTTCCAAATTTTCACCTCCAGCATGCACAGTTATTCCACCTTGTACACCTTTGTGTTCCTTTAAGTGAGCATGTGAAGATAATTTGGGAGGTGTATTACAGTCAGGGTGCTTGACATTTCAGGGTAGAGAAAATAGTGGTAGTATTGCAGAAGTATTTTTATTCGTTGAACCTTCAAAAAGATGTTGGGAAGTACATCAGATCCTGCACTACTTGCATCATTGCCAAACCGACCATCAAGAAGCAAGGGCTATATACTCATTTGCCTACTACTATTCGACCTTGGGAATCCATCTCCATGGATTACATGTATGCACTCCCAAAATTCAACCTGTATGTCTCCATGTCAGTGTAGATATCATCAATCTGTGACAAAGTATGTCTGTATCAACTCATCCTCTTGATCTCATCAAGATCAAATTGCTTCATTTCCTTCCATTAATCATCTCCAAGCAGTAACAAAACCATTCATACCATATCATATGAGAAAACACCATACTCATCACATGATCTTTCACATCATCATTAAGAACTGCATGAACTTTCCACAATCAACCATGTATCATCACTAGGGAACATCCCACATTTGATAAGCATCAACCATGATAATATGTGAGTATCAACCTATCATCATAAGGCAAGAACTCATCATCATTATGTGACTAAGTAAACCATGTCTTCAAATATCCATGTCTTCAAATAGCTATGTCTTCATGAGACCTGTAATAACACCATTCTCTTGGCCAACCAACAATATCTGTCAGTATGCAACTTAAGTAATCATCCATGTATCTAGCATAGCAATATCTATCTAGCAAACCATGAGCTCATGGTCATTTGTCAACATTTCTTGATAACATCAACAATAACCATTCTTAACCATGCGAGAGCCAAGAACTATAGAAATCATAACTACACCATATGAACTTTATGCATCTTTGGAGGTATGATGACAACGACATAAAGGAAATGAGTGGCTTATCACTAAATAATGAAACTTTGTACTTGAAGATCATAATGTAAGAAACATATATGTACTATATTCATCATCAAAGAATCATCCATAAATTTGATCTAAACACCAACTATGTGACCCTAAGAATCATATGAGATTTTTTCATGGGCGACTCATAACCGTATCATAGTAAGATGTATCATAAGCATCATCATCATTGATTATGTACCAAAGACTTCTAAACATAATGCCAACAATGCTTTATTAGAATCATAGCATGTTCTCCCCCTGAACCTGTTCCATCTATTCACTGTTAGATCTAATCATGCATATATCAACAAGAATTATCAAGGAATCATCAGCAAATAGATATACATCAAGTTAACTTGTGAGGATCAAAAACAACATCTTATGACTATCAATACATTTCCAAACATTATCAGCAGATTGTAACTGTGATCAAACAGAGCAAATAGTTGACTGAACCATATCAGGCCCATTTTCTTGAGTCTGTCCCTCTGCTTTTCCTCAAACTAACATATATGCAATTGTGAAGTGTCTAACTCGCGTATATACGCGACAACTCTTCATGAAAATTGCGTATGAGATTTAGAACACTGGAGTTTCACACTTTTAGCTCCCTTTGAGTCTGTCATGTCTTTACATTGTGCTGTGCCACATCTTTCTGACTGTACTTCCTTATTCTTCTATATCTTCGAGTGTGATGATGTTCTCTCCTTTTGGTATGGTGCCTGTAATTTGTTCCTACATTCCTTTTCTATATGTCCAAGCTTGTTACATGCATAACAGCTCATATGTTTCATATTCCTTCTATAGTAGTCAATGGCTTTGTGAACAAGCATATTGCAAGAAAAACATTATCCCTTAAAGTGCCTGGAACGTGATGATATTTCTGTGTGACGGTCTTGAACCATTCTGCTTCTGCATCTAGTTGCTACATGTCCAAAATTATGACATACATAACATTCAACATTAGTTATTTGAGGAAATAACTGACTATCACTTCCACAGTTAGGAGTAATAGATTTTCTTTAAATATTTTCTTTCCTTGGTTGTTGATGGGATTGACCTCTCATCTCCTTGTTGAGAATTTAATATTTTGTACTAGAGTTCCTTGTCTTACTTTGTGAACTAGATTCACCTTCAACATATTCATGAAATCCAAGACTAGTTTTGATAGTAGGATACCTTTGACTACTAAGAATATCATCCAAGATCTTAGTACTATCTTGAAATCGTAAGAGCTTATCCTTTTGTTCTAATTTATCTTTTAAAACATTTACCTCAACCTGATGTTTCTCTTCCTTTTCAAGATTATACTTCTTCATGATTCCCTCAGCTTTTCTTCATTCTTCCAATTGATGTCTTAATTCAAGAACTTCATTTTCTTGTTTTTCAAGAGCTTGGAATAGTTCTTTATTCTGCTTATTTGATTCTTCAAGATCTTCTAGCGAGAGGATCTTAGCTTCAAGGCTTTCACAGTAACTCGATCTATCTCCGATTTTCTTGGTTGTTCTGCTCCTTTCATTTACTTCATTTCTTAATGATGTCACTTCATCCTGTAGCTTTTGACATTGATCTTCCTTTTCCTTGAATTGCTTCCTTGCCTTGTTTCCTTCCTCTAGTTGAGCTTTTAGTTTGGTAGCTTCTTCTTTGAAGGCACATTCCATTTTATCCAATAGATCTTGTTGATCTATAATTTTGTCTATAAGCCTTTTAAATTCTGCCTTTATTTGATATCTTTCTTCCTCACCCATAAGAGAAAATTCATTTGTTTCACTATCACTTTCATCATCTTCAAATGGATGGAGAAATGCATCACTAGAATTCATACATGATAGTTCTTTTGCTTTTTCATCTTCATTTTGAGGTGATTCTGAATCTGAAGAGTTGCTTCCACATATTCCCCAATCAATTCTCCAACTGTCATAGTTCCTTTGAGATGTCTTCTTCTTCTGAGGCGCTTTCTTCCTTAGATTTTTTCTCATTGCTCTATAGATCTCCTTCAAGTGATCAAGATTCTACCAAAGGACCTACTCTGATACTAATTGTTGGAAATATTACCGGGGGGTGAATCAGTATTAGTAAATAATAAATTTTTCATTTCCATAATCAGATTCATATACGCTACTTCAGTTAAGGGAACACGTGTGTACATGCAACTGTGTTTAATGCAACTAGTGTATATCCAACAAACTTATGATTCAGTTAATTCATCATATGTTGATCTTTAATCAGTGCATCAATACTTCATTAATCATATAAATAGTAACAAGGTGCAGTAAAAATAGAATAGATCATCACACATAAGAAACACACATGAACACCATGATTTAAGGTGGAAACCAAATGTGGGTGAAAAACTCCTTCTTTTTTCATCTCTGTCTTCTTTTAATATTAAGAAAAACTGTTTACAACATTGTATTGGCGCAGACTCATACGAGTACACAAAATTCTACCTGCAGAATGCTACAACCTTCTCTCGTTCTCTAGCTTCTACTAGAAGGGAGCTACAACCCCCTAGCTCTTGTATTAGCCGATATGTTTACTAGTATGTAGGTGTTGACCTACAAAAGGATACAACCTTCTCTCATCCTCCAGGGACCTCATTTCATAAATTTTTAGAATGGATAATCTTGGAAGACAACATCATAATTTGAAGGCCACGTTTCATCCAATTTTCATACTGGACCCATCAAAAACATTGAAGCTCAAATTCAATCACCATTGGAATACATCCATCAAATATATCTGCATAAACCAATCACTAAAACTCAATCTGAATCAACCAAACTCAATCAATCACTGACAACCTCTGAACCTCTGACACAACTGAATCAATAATTCATTCATACTTTAAGCAATCAACTACAACAGATAGATTAGTACATAGTTCTGAGTTACATTATCATGCAGAGTTAGTTGTCATCTTAAAGCCATTCTTCAGATTGTATATGCTGTTTGGTAGAAGCCAACCTGCTTGTATACGCAACTTCCCTGAAGAAAACCAATGTGTAGATCTACAGACACTTTTCCGTGCTTTCAGACTTCAGACATAATCATACATAGAGGATAGAACATGTGTTAGGGATCAGGTCTAGCCCATTTAGTTCAGATGACATAATGATAAGTCATTATGATCCCGATACATCATTAAATTCCATCCATTAACACTGAAGCTAATCACAATCAAGAAATATGAATATGTAGAATACTGTCACCAGAAAATAGTCACCAGAAGACACTACAGAACCCTGAATATTGCAACATCAAATAGAACCCTTATAGATCATACTTCAAAAGACATATGCTACATCCATAAGCCGAGCCAACATGTATATGCCTTTTTACTAAGGGAAAGAAGCGTATAGATCTGAAAATTCCATCTTGTGAGGTATACATTACTTCTATATGTTGAATCGACATGTATACACTGTTTTGCCAAAGCCAACCTACGTACAAATAAATAAATGCTAGCTTACAACATCACAACTATTTCAGATTTCATTCATACCCATATCATCACATTTACATAATAAAACATGTGTTAGTATTCAAATCTAGAATTTTCAAAATCAAATTACATAATAATAATATATTTCAAGCCTTAGGATCTCGATCCATCATCCATATAGGTGCATCCTTAGTTAATATCAAGCAAAGCATCACAAACCCATAACCTGCATGCTTGATCTCATATTTCATCAGATATTCATTACATGCTTACTTTGGCCTAATGCTTCTCCTCCTTATATAGTTTTAGGCCTTTCTCAATACGATGGATCAAGCCCACTTAGGACTAATACCTTGGACCAATACCACTGACCAAATACCTTGGGTTATATACCTTGGACCCAAAAACTTGTTTTCCAAAGATATACGTGCTTTTCATACTGTGAAAGGGCATGTGTATGTATAGGCTCCTTGTGTTCAATGAACCTACGTGTATATGCGGGTTGGTCAAGGTGAACCTGCGTATACCTTTCTTTCTTCATTTTGTGTGGCCTAAATAATAATTCTTTGTTGTTAACCTGTAGCACTTAGATCTTTCCTCTGAGTGAGTTGCCATTAAGGACAACACATGTATCATAATGCCAACAATCTCTCCCTTTGGACTTGATGGCAACACCAACACCAAATCACTCTCCCCCTTTGACATCAAGGGAAAAGGGTCAAGCTCCCCCTAAGTGTATGCTGAAATCTCTAATTAAGCTCCCCTTTTGTTCATGCTGAGATGTACTATACCATCCATGCTCCCTCTCAGCATATGCAGAGTCTACAAATATTTTCAAGAAAGATAACATGACTCTAAAACTAAACTATGTGAGTTTGACCTTCCTATCATCAATTACTCATACATACATTCATTCTCCCAACCAAGTGGGGATATACCAATTGTTTATACATGACTGAAATATTATATCATCCTTCCCATGCATAGTGGGGGTACAAATTACACCATATGACCAAAAGGGACTCATCAAAAGACTACAACGGATAGAGACAAATTATTACATCATGATTCTTGATATGACCTTTACATTCAATGATATGCATGACATTTATAACAGAGACAAAATATCTAAACAAGACCATGATAGTCATCAGCAACTATCATACACCATGTATGATTTTCTCCATAAGCATCTGTCAATAGCATCCCAACCAGCAACCTGTATATGTCCATGTCAGTGTAGATATCATCAACCCGTGACAAAGTATGTTTATATCAACTCATCCTTTTGATCTCATCAATATCAACTTGCTTCGTTTCCTTCCATGAATCATCTCCAAGCAGTGACAAAACCATTCATACCATATCATATGAGAAAACACCATACTCATCACATGATCTTTCACATCATCATTAAGAACTACATGATCTTTCCATAATCAACCATGTATCATCAGTAGGGAACATCACACATATGATAAGCATCAACCATGATAATATGTGAGTATCAACCTATCATCATAAGGCAAGAACTCATCATCATTATGTAACTAAGTAAACCATGTCTTCGAATATCCATGTATTTAAATAGCTAGGTCTTCATGAGACCTGTAATAACCCCATTCTCTTGGCCAACCAACAATATCTGTTAGTATGCAACTTAAGTAATCATCCATGTATCCAACATAGCAATATGTATCTAGAAAACCATGAGCTCATGGTCATTTGTCAATATTTCTTGATAACATCAACAATAGCCATTCTTAACCATGTGAGAGCCAAGAACTATAGAAATCATAACTACACCATATGAACTTTATGCATCTTTGGAGGTATGATGACAACAACATAAAGGAAATGAGTGGCTTATCACTTAATAATGAAGCTTTCTACTTGAAGATCATCATGTAAGCAACATATATGTACTATATGCATCATCAAAGAATCATCCATAAATCTGATCTGAACACCAACTATGTGACCCTAAGAATCATATGAGATTTTGTCATGGGCAACTCATAACTGTATCATAGTAATATGTATCATAAGAATCATCATCATTGATTAGGTACCAAAGACTTATAAACATAATGCCAACAAAGCTTTATTAAAAGCATAGCATGTTCTCCCCCTAAACTTGTTTCGTCTGTTCACTATTAGATTTGATCACGCATACATCAGCAAGAAGTATCAAGGCATCATCATTAATCAGATATACATCAAGTTAACTTGTGAGGATAAAAAACAACATCTTATGAGTATAAATACATTTCCAAACATTATTAGCAAATTGTAACCATCATCAAACAGAGCAAATAGTTGAATAAACTATATTAGACCCTTTTTCCTGAGTTTGTCCCACTTCTTTTCCTCAAACTAACATATACGCGACTGTGCAGTGTATAACTCATGTATGTACATGACTTCTCATCATGAAAATTTTGTATGAGATTTAGAACACTAAAGTTTCACACTTTCAGCTCCCTCTGAGTCTGTCATGTCTGTACATTGTGCTATGCCACATCTTTCTGATTATACTTCCTTCTTCTTCCATATCCTCGAGTGTGATGATGTTTTCTCCATTTGGTATGGTGCCCATACTTTGTTCTTGCATTCCTTTGCTATATGTCCAAGCTTGTTACATGCATAAAATCTCATATGTTTCATATTCCCTCTATAGAGGTCAATGGCTTTGTGACCAAGCATATTGCCAGAAAAACACTATCCCTTAAAGTACCTGGAATGTGATGATCTTTCTGTGTGATAGTTTTGAACCATTCTACTTCTGCATCTGGCTACAACATGTCAAAAATTATGACATACATAACATTCAACATTATTCATTTGAGGAAATAACCAATTATCACTTCCAAAGTTAGGAGTAATAGATTTCCTTTGAAGAATTCCTTTCCTTGGTTTTTGATGGGATTGACCTCTCATCTCCTTGTTGAGAATTTCATATTTTATATTAGAGTTCCTTGTCTTACTTTGTGAACTAGATTCACCTTCAACATATTCATCAAAACCAAGACTAGTTTTGATAGCAGGAGACCTTTGACTTTCTCTTCTAATTTATCTTTTAGAAAATTTACTTGAACTGGATGTTGCTCTTCCTTTTCAAGATATTGCTTCTTCATGATTCCTTTAGCTTTTCTTCCTTCTTCCAACTAATGTCTTAATTCAAGAACTTTTTTTTCTTGTTGTTCAAGAGCTTGGAGTAGTTCTTTATTCTGCTTATTTGATTCTTCAAGATCTTCTTTTAGCGAGAGGATCTTAGCTTCAAGTCTTTCATATTAACTGGATCTATTTCTGAGTTTCTTGACTGTTGCGCTCCTTTCATTTACTTCATTTCTTAATGATGTCACTTCATCTTGTAGCTTTTGACATTGATCTTCCTTTTCCTTGAATTGGTTCCTTGCCTTGTTTCCTTCCTCTAGTTGAGCTTTTAGTTTGGTAGCTTCTTCTTTGAAGGCACATTCCCTTTTGTCCAATAGATCTTGTTGATCTCTAATTTTGTCCATAAGCCTTTTAAATTTTGTCTCTATTTGATATCTTTCTTCCTCACACATAAGAGAAAATTCATTTGTTTTTCTATCACTTTCATCATCTTCAAATGGATGGAGAAATGCATCACCAGAATTCATACCTGATAGTTCTTTTGCTTGTTCATCTTCATTCTGAGGTGATTCTGAATCTAAAGAGTTGCTTCCACATATTCCCCAATCAATTCTCTAACTGTCATAGTTCCTTTGAGATGTTTTCTTCTTCTGAGGTGCTTTCTTCTTTAGCTTATTTCCCATTGTTCTACAAATCTCTTCAAGTGATCAAGCTCCTACCAAAGGACCTGCTCTGATACCAATTGTTGGAAATAATACTTGGGGGGAGGGGGGGGGGGAATCAATATTAGCAAATCAATAACTTTTTCATTTCCATAATTAAATTCATATACGCTACTTTAGTCAAGGGAACTCGCATGTACACACACCTGTGTTTAATGCAACTAGTGTATATCCAACAAACTTATGATTCAGATAATTCATCATATGTTGATATTTAATTAATGCATCAGTACTTCATTAATCATATAAATAGTAAGTAGGTGCAGTAAAAATAGAACAGATCATCACACATAAGAAACACACATGAACACCATGATTTAAGGTGGAAACCCAATGTGGGTGAAAAGCACCTGCTCTTGTCGTCTCTGTCTTATTTTAATATTAAAAAAAAAATATTTACAACATTGTACTGGCACAAACTCATACCAGTATGCAGGCTTCTATCTACAGAAGGCGACAACCTTCTCTCGCTCTCTAGCTTCTACTGGAAGGGAGGTACAACCCCCTAGCTCTTGTACTAGCCGATACATTTACTAGTATGTAGGCATTGACCTTAGAAGGCTACAACCTTCTCTCGTCCTCTAGGGACCTAGTTTCATAAATTTTCAGATTGGATACTCTTGGAACACAACATCATAATCTGAAGGCCACGTTTCACCCAATTTTCATACTGGACCCATCAACAACACTGAAGCTCAAAAATTAATCACCACTGCAATAGATCCATCAACTATATCTGCGTCAAGCAATCATTGAAACTCAACTCAATCAATCATTGACAACCTCTGAACCTCTGACACAACTGAATCAATCATTCATTCATACTTTAATCAATCAACTACAATAGATAGATCGATACATAGTTCTAAGTTACATTATCATTCATAATTAGTTGTCATCTTAAAACCATGCTTCAGATTGTATACACTATTTGGTAGAATCCAACCTGTGTGTATATACAACTTCCTTGAAGCAAACCAGCGTGCAGATTTGCAAACACTTTGTTGCACTTTAAGACTTCAGACATAATTATACATAGAGGATAGAACATGTGTTAGTGATTAGGTCTAGCTCATTCATTATCAGGTCACATAATGATGTCATTATGATCCTGATCCATCATTAGCTAATCACAATCAACCAATATAAATATGCAGAATACTGTCACTAGAACACACTGCAGAATCCTGAATACTGCAACATCAAACAAAACCATTATAGATCATACTTCAGAAGATATACGCTACATCCATAAGCTAAACCAACGTGTATAAGCCATTTTAATAAGGGAAACTAGCGTACAGATCTACAAATTCCATCCTGTGAGGTATACGCTACTTCTGTATGCTGAATCGGCATGTATACACTGCTTTTCCAAAGCCAACCTGCATACAGATATGGAAATGCTAACTTAAAGCATCACAACTATTTTAGACTTCATTCATACCCAGATCATCACATTTACATAATAAAACATGTGTTAATACTCAGATCTAGAATGTTCAAGATCAAATTACATAATGATAATATATTTCAAGCCTTAGGATCCCGATCCATCATCCATATAGGTGTATCCTTAGTTCAGATCAAGCAAATCATCACAAACCCATAACCTGCTTGCTTGATCTCATATTTCATCAGATATCCATTACTTGCTTACTTTGGCCTAATGATCTTCTCCTCCTTATATAGTTTTAGGCCTTTCTCAATACCATAGATCAAAACCACTTAGGAACAATACCTTGGGCCAAATACCTTAGACCAATACCATAGACCAAATACCTTAGGTAGATACCATGGACCAAAGAAATATCTTGGACCCAAAAAATTATTTTCCCAAGATATATGCGCTTTTCATATAGCCAGTTCCAAAGAGGAGTCATTGTCTAGTAAATGAAGCAGCGGTGGAGTTGCTACAATCATTCTCCAAGTGGGAGATTGTTGGGTGTGGAGCATGATGATTTAAAGGTCTTTGTTTTAGCCAGATGTATACCCTAGGAAGTTTGTACACCCCTCCACGCGAGGGGGACTTGTCCCCCCCACGGGGATTCCGGGGGGCTGATTCCCCCCGGTTGGGGTGTCTAGGGGCCAGCAGTCCCCCAATGGGGGTTTTGGGGGCAGCACCCCTGAAGCTAAAAACAAATGTAAAATTGCCTTGTAAAAGTATAGTTATTTCTAGTCAATCTAGGCCATTCATTAGGCGGATGATCTGACGGTAGAACTTATGTTTAGTTTAGGTTTTTTTGGCCTAGAAGGCAACCCCTCTCTTTGTATGAGGGCATTGTATTGAGGCTGTGTAATAAGATGTGTATTCTCTGAGCGAGAGGCAGAGAGGTGAGACTTTGAGATAAAATATAGGATATTACAGTGGATCTACTATAGGTTGTTTCTCTTCATTTTGCTAGATAATAGAAAGGAAAGACTGGCTGTTTGGGGTGGACGTAGCCCAAACTACGTGAACCACGTATATCTGTGTCTTTCTGGTTTTATGCGTTTTCTGTGTTTATATTTATGCAATATTCTATGTGTTCCATTGCTCTGTAATATATAATTTTACAAAAACTGGTATCAGAGTCGAAGGTCTATTTGGCTAATAAACTCGCAGGAAAGAAGAGTTCCTTATTCGAGTGGGAGCAATGGCAGAAGATGGTAAGTTTAGGGTCGAAAAATTTAACGATCAAAACTTCTCACTGTGGAAGATGCAAATGGAAGATTATCTATATCAGAAAGATTTGTACCTACCATTAGGTAGAAAAACAAAGATGCTGACGGGCATGACAGATGAAGAATGGAACCTTCTCGATAAAAAGGCACTCAGAACATTACAGTTGTGCCTCATAGTGCCGGTTACCTTCAATATTTCGAAGGAAACAATGACAGAGGGTTTGATTAAGGCGTTGGCGAAAATATATGAAAAACCCTTGGCCTCAAACAAGGTATTTCTTATGAAACGATTATTTAATACGAAGATGTCGGAAGGTGGATCCGTTGCAGACCATTTAAATGATTTTAATACTGCTACAAGTCAGTTAAGTTCTGTAGGGGTAAGCCTTGATGATGAAGTTAGAGCTCTATTACTCTTATGCTCATTGCCAAAAAGTAGGAATGGTTTAGTAATGGCCATTAGTAACTCTGTTTCTAGATCTAGTACTTTAAAGTTTGATGATGTTGTCAGTGCTATCCTTAGCGAGGAAATGCGACGAAAAAATTCCAGTGAGACATCCGGTAATGCTTTAAGTGCAAAGTCTAGGGGAAGAAAAATGGAAAGTGGAAAGAGCTTAGGATATCAAACTAAATCAAGGAAAGGCAAATCCAAGTCCAGATCAGGGATAGTGTGCTGAAAATGTGGAAATAAAGGACACCTAAAGAAAGACTGTAGATCTCGGAAGGGAAAAGAAGGAGATGCACAATAAGAAAACAATCATGAAGAAAATGTGATAGGTGAAGTGTTACAAGATGCTTTGATTCTTTCTTTTGAAAATATTGCTGATTCCTGGGTGGTAGATTCAGAGGACTCATTCCATGCCACACCTGATAAGAAATATTTTCATGACTATGTTCAAGGAGATTTTGGATAAGTTCATTTGGGTGATGATAAACACTGTAAAATTGTTGGAATGGGTAAGGTTCTTGTAAAATAGCAGAATGGAAACCAATGGCTACTAAAGGAGGTAAGGCATGTTCCATATCTGAAGAAAAATCTGATTTCAATAGGGCAATTAGGCTGCGAAGGTTGTGTGACAACATTTACAGATAAAGATTGGAAGGTCACCAAAAGAGCCCTAGTAATAGTGAAATGCGAAAAGGTTGGTAAATTGTATCTATGCAATGGTATTTATATCTCTGTTAATGCTTTAACTTCCAAAGGAGTAGATGCAACATTATGGCATCATAGGCTTGGACACATGAGTGAAAAGGGGATGAAAATTATTCACTCAAGCAATTTGTTGCCGGGTTTGAAGAATGTTGATTTTGACTTCTACGAGAATTGCATTTATGGAACACAAAAGAGAGTTAGATTTCTCAGAGTTGGGAATGAAAAGAAGAGCGAAAAATTAGAGCTTGTGTGTAGAGATGTATGGGGACCTTCTCAGGTATCATCTCTCGATGGATCCCATTATTATGTTACTTTTATTGATGATGCAACTAGAAAAACTTGGATTTATTGTATTAAGAATAAATATGATGTATTTGACACTTTCAAGAAATGGAAAGCTTTGGTTGAGATTGAGACAGGAAAGAAATTGAAGTGTCTCAGATCAGATAATGGAGGTGAATATTGCAGCAAAGAGTTTGATAGGTATTGTTCAAAGCATGGAATTTGCAGAGAGAAGACAGTTCTAAGAACACCACAAGAAAAGTGGTGTGTAGAAAGGATGATGAACAAAACAATCATGGAGCATGCAAGGTGCATGAGATTGCATGCAGGATTGCCTTTACAGATTTTGGGCAATACTGTAGATATTGTTGTTTATCTATAAATAGAGGGCTTCAAGTTCCTTGGATGGTTGTGTCTCCAGAGGAAGCATGGATAGGTAAAAAGTAACTATCTCTTTTTTAAAGCCTTTTGGTTGTGAGGCCTTTGTCCATATTAATAAAGAAAATAGAACAAAGCTTGAGGAAAAGTCAAAGAAATGTACCTTTATTGGATATGGTGTTAATGATTTTGGTTATTGCTTATAAGATTATGGAAATGACAAAATAATTAGGAGTGGAGATGTAATATTCAATAAAAAAGGTTTTGTATAAGAATCAATTGTAGGAAAAGAAACGTAAAAAGAAAACAAGGAATACACAATTCTTGATGAGATCACTGAAAAATTAAAGATGCCTGAAAATAATAATAATCAACAACCACAACAACAACAACCACCACAACAGCAACAGGTACCCCAAACACCTAAAAGTGGTGTTAGAAGATCTACCAGGATAAGTATACACCCTGAACGATACTCTCCTTCATTATATTATTTATTGTTCACTGATTTTGGTGAACCCGAATGTTATGAAGAAGCAATGCAGGTTGAAAGCAAGAAGAAGTGGGAGCTAGCCATGGAAGAAGAGATGGACTCCTTAATGCATAACCAGACTTGGGACTTAGTCAGGTTGTCTGCAGGAAAAACTACATTGAAGAATAAATGGTTTTACAGGCTGAAGGAAGAAGATGGAGGAAAACAAAGGTACAAAGCTAGACTTGTGGTGAAGGGGATTGCATAGAAGAAAAGGTATCGATTTTGATGAAATATTTTCTCCTATTGTTAAAATGACTTCAATCAAAACTATTTGAAGTCTAGTAGCAATTGAAGGTTTGCATATTGAGTAGTTAGATGTAAAGACATCCTTTATCCATGGGGATTTGGAGGAAGAGATATATATGTAGCAACCACAAGGATATGAGGTAAAAGGGAAGGAGAAACTAGTGTGCAGGTTGAAAAAGAGCTTGTATGGCTTAAAACAGGCTCCAAGGCAGTGGTATCAAAAATTTGACAAGTTTATTTCTGAACAAGGTTATACTAGATGTCACTCTGATCATTGTGTTTATCTGAAAAAGAAAAATGATGCCAGCTATATCATATTGTTATTATATGTAGATTACATGCTTGTTGTAGGGTCTAACATGCAAGAAATAAATGTGCTCAAAAGAATATTGGAAGATTCATTTGCAATGAAGGATTTGGGCACTGTAAAACAAATCCTTGGTATGAGAATAACTAGAGACAGGAAAAATCACAAATTAACATTGTCTCAAAATGAGTACATACAAAAGGTGTTGAAAAGATTTAATATGCACAATGCAAAACCAGTTAGTACACCTTTTGCTAGCCATTTCGAACTTAGTAAGGAAATGTGTCCAAAGGCCCAAGAAGACATGGATTATATGTCTAAAGTTTCATATGCATCAGCAGTTGGAAGCTTAATGTATGCAATGGTCTACACAAGGCCTAATATTGCATATGCAGTGGGAGTTGTGAGAAGGTACATGAACAATCCAGCAAAGGAACATTGGATGGCAGTGAAATGGATTCTCAGATATTTGAAAGGTACCACAAATCAAGCATTATGCTTTTGTGGTTCAAACATTTCTCTACGGGGATATGGTGATGTAGATATGGCAGGTGACAGAGATAACAGGAGGAGCACTATAGTATGTATTTACTATAGGTGGAACAACTGTCAGTTGGGTTTCAAAAATCCAAGTGTTTTTGCACCTTCAACAACAAAAGCAGAGTATGTTGCTACTACAAAGGCTAGTAAAGAAATGATTTGGTTACAAAGGTTTATGGGTGAATTGGGTAAGGAACATGATATGGGCACATTATATAGTGATAGCCAAAGTGCCATTCATCTTACAAAGAACTTAGCATTTCATTCCAGGACTAAACACATACAGCTCAAGTACCAATTTCATATGATTAGTGTTGGAAGATGGAGAGTTGAAGCTGGAAAAGATACACACTAGCTAGAATCCTATAGATATGCTAACAAAAGTTGTAACCAAGGAGAAACTGAGAATATGCTCAATTTCAATTGGACTTCAAGGATGATGATGAAGATGAGAGACAACGAGGTCCAAAGAGGAGTCATTGTCCAACAAATGAAGCAGCGGTGGAGTTGCTACAATCATTCTCCAAGTGGGAGATTGTTGGGTGTGGAGCATGATTATTTAAAGGTCTTCTTTTTAGCTGGATGTATACCCCAAGAAGTTTGTACACACCTCCATGCGGGGCTTTGTGGGGGGGACTTGTCCCCCCACATGGATTCAGGGTGGCCGATCTCCCCCAGCTGGGGGTTTCGGGGGAAAGCAGTCCTCTAGCGGGGGTTTCGGGGCCAGTGCCCCCGTAGCTAAAAACAAATGTAAAATTGCCTTGTAAAAGTATAGTAATTTCTAGTCAAATTGGGTCGTTCATCAGGCGGATGATCTGACAGTAGAACTTATGTTTAGTTTAGGGTTTTTTGCCCTAGAAGGCAACCCCTATCTTTGTATGAAGGCATTGTATTGAGGTTGTGTAATAAGATGTGTATTCTCCGAGTGAGAAACAGAGAGGTGAGACTGTGAGAGAAAATAGAGGATATTACGGCAGATCTACTGTAGGTTGTGTCTTTTCATTTTGCTAGATAATAGAAATGAAGGACTGGCTGTTCAGGGTGGACGTAGCCCAAACTAAGTGAACCACATATATTTGTGTCTCTATGGTTTTATGTGTTTTCTGTGTTTATATTTATGCAATATTCTATGTGTTCCATTTCTATGAAATATATAATTTTCTAACAGTTTATTGCATGTTTCCAATTATATTTATGCCAACAGAGTGAATTGGGTTAGTCATTATGCCATAAAGTCTAATGTGTGCTTTATGTAGATTCTTGGTTATTTTTGGACAAAGTCAAAGGGTTAATGAGCATTTGGCAACCAATATTTGAGGAAAACAAGGGAGAGAATTTGTAGGAGGGTGTCCCCCTCAGTTATGACTCCCTACTTGAATCCTCCATCAGAAAATCAGAGCAATTCAAGAAGAACTGTTGTCTATCTCTAGTTCTTGTTAGAAAATTATTTATTACGGAGCAATGGAACACATAAAATATTGCAGAAATATAAACACAAAAAATGCATAAAATAAGAGATACATAGATATAAGTGGTTCACCCAGTTTGGGATACATCCACGGAGAAACAACCAGTCCTTCTTTTATTATATTATCTAGCAAATTGAAGAGATACAATCTACAACAGATCCACTGTAACACCCTCTTCGCTCTCAATATCCTCTCTCTTCCTAACTCAGAATACAGATATACATAAACGCAATACAATTCCCTCATATATAGTGAGGAGTTGCCTTCTAGGGAAAAAAACCCTAAATTAAACATAACTTCTACCATCATATCATCCGCCTAATGAGTGGCTTGGATTGACTAGAAATTAAAAGACTTTTACAAGAAAATTTTACATCTATTTTTAGCTTCGGGGGTGCTGCCCCCGAACCCCCGCCGGGGGATCGCTAGCCACTGAACCTCCCAGCTGGGGTGACTTAGTCCCCCTCGCACCCCCACATGGAAGGGTGTACAGTCTTCCTAGGGTATACATCTGGCTAAAACCTTTGAATATAGAAGATAATCACGCTCCACACCCAACAATCTCCCACTTGGAGATTGATTATAGCAACTCCGTTGCTACTTCATTTGCTAGACAATGAATCCACTTTGGACCTGGTTGTTTCTCATCTTCTTCATCATACTTGAAGAGAAATTGAAACTAAGTAGATTCTCAGTTTCTCCCTGGTTACAACTTTTGTTAACATATCTGCAGGATTCTGGCTAGTGTGCATCTTTTCCAGCTTTAACTGTCCATCTTCCAATGTTGATCGTATGAAATGGTACTTGAGATGTATATGTTTAGTCTTGGAATGAAATGTAGAGTTCTTTGCAACATGTATGGCACTTTGGCTGTCACTATATAACCTGCCCAACTCTTGCTTCTTACCCATTTCATCCAGAAACCTTTGTAACCAAATCATTTCTTTACTAGCCTCTGTAGCAGCAACATACTCTACTTTTGTTCTTGAAAGTGCAACAACACTTTGGATTTTTGAAACCCAACTGATAGCTATTCCACCTATAGTGAATACATATCCTGTAGTGCTCCTCCTGTTATCTCTGTCACCTACCATATCTGCATCAACATATCCCTGTAGATCAATGTTTGAACCACCAAAGCATAATGCTTGATTTGTGGTACCTCTAAAATACCTGAGAATCCACTTCACCGCCATTTAATGTTCTTTTCTTGGATTATTCATGTACCTGCTTACAACTCCCACTGCATGTGCAATATCAGGCCTTGTGCAGATCATTGCATACATTAAGCTTCCAACTGCTGATGCATATGGA